>CAHIKZ030001557.1:1700000-1720000 GCA_903632075.3 Acanthosepion pharaonis
ATAGCAGTTGAGCACTCTTTTTTTTCATTACAAACAAAATTTTCATGTTTCTTAGTACTTTGGTTAGTTTTTGAGAGGCATCTTTTGCTATCCCAATGCACGTTCAGATTTTGACGTCGCATTTTCCAACGTCTGTTAAAACACTTTCTAAATAAAATTTCTGTATTTGTTTGATTTTTACATCTCCATTTTTCTTGTACTTTTCCTCTTGCTGACAACCATTTAGCTGTAAATATTCTCAAAATGCTTATTTACAAGGAAGTGCTGAAAAATTCTTAGCCTAATCTACTTCCCAAAATATGCCCATCATATTTTTTAAATCTCTTCTTTGTTGGTTTGAGAACTTTTCAACACTCCCTCATAATATTGTGCATTTCTTTCCAACCTTTACAGACATTTCGATCCAGATTAGTCCGTTTTAGCCTCCAGCCTTCTTCAGGTCTCCGTTAGGTAATCTTCTTGGGATTTTGAACTGAACTCTTTATTCAATCCACTCCCCCCACCCCCACGCCAAAATAGCTAAAAAAATTATCCTTTGTCTTATATGCTAAATTAAAGACTCTTGTCAACTAATTTAATTTCCAGAACTCATTTTAGACTATAGTTTTATCTTAGTCACTTTATCTAACTTGATTCTGGAATAATATATATATATATATATATATATATATATATATATGCAAAAAACATTTTTTTTTTTTTTTTTTTTAACATTTCACCCCAAGCAAGGTGAGAAGCCACTAGGACGCAAGGGGTTACAGAAAATTTGGAGCAAGATCAGATAGGAGTGATAGAGGAAAGGATGAGGAGAAGGATAGTGGATAGATGAAGGCAACTGGAGATGTTGATTGACATTACATTTGAATAGTTGGAGATTATAGCTCTCGGGGAAACTGGAATAGAGAAGGGAGTTCCACAGGCAAGAGGTGCGAGACATGAAGCTATAGGAGTATAAGAGATGGCTACATTTAGGAATTTCAACAGTAAAGGGTGAGAGCGGGATGCCAGCCTCGTAGGGCACTTGAACTCATGAAGTCTAGGAACCAGCGAATGCAGCTCCTCGGAGCAATTGCCATGAAAGTATTTGTAAAACAGACAGAGAGAGGTCACAGCATGTCTGTGAGAGACTGACTTTAGACAAGATGCCAGAACAGGGCCAGTTATATTGCATATCCGCCTCTGGAGCCTATCAAGAACCCCAAGGCAAACAGAAGGGGCTGCAGACCATATATGGCAGCAATACTCCATGCAAGGGCAAATTGTTGATTTGTAGATCTGGAAGATCAATTCCGGGGATTATTATTATTATTATTATTAAGTGAGAATGCAGCACACCAACAATGTGACACTGGAGTACCAATATACAAATCCCAATGTACCCATTATGACACCTAATCTGAAAAGGGTATACCAGGCACATGCACCACAACCAAATGTGCATAATATGGTAACAAATTTTGTTGAAAGCAACATGTAACTATGCAGGTGGAGTTCAGATAGAAATACATTCAGGTCGAGTAATCCAGTCTACTCAGACAGTCCCTGATCAAGGATGTTCCCATATATTTAGATGTTATTCAGGTTAGCTTATCCTTCGAACTTAAAAAAAAAACAAACCAAAACCTTTGTAACACCTGACCATGAATAGAGATGCACAGTGCATCAACCCTAAAGGGACATGCCTAACTGGTAAGTTATCCAAAGAAGAATCTGCAATTTTATTGGTCCTGACCTGGTTGTTCAGCTTCAGTCACTTTACCACTATGGGTTATCCCTCTTGACTTTGCCAAAAGTGCTCAGTAGGGGACGCTCTTAAAGCCTATAAATACGCAACAACATTGTCGTTCTTCCTCTTTTTTAGCTCCGGCTTTCAGGTATAGTTGCATGTAGATAGAAATGCTGCTGATGAGGCACATTCACTTCTTTGGTCCTCCTTTGACATTTGAACTCTCTCACATATGCACATACACACACACTTGTTACACATGCATGCACACACACACATTCTTCTTATAATTTGTTTTAATGTTTTTTCTTCCTTTTATTACAATTGTCTACACATGTAATTCCTTTTTTTAATAATATGCATTGTCGTTTGTTTTATATTCATTGTTTTGAGCTTTATTTATCTGCACTCACATTGAATCTGCCAATATTCTTTGTGTCGTAAATGTTCCAAGAGCCCATAAATATTTACTATCCAAAGTGTTGATTCCTACAACATAATAGTGACTAATATTTCTATCTGAACCATAGCAGCATCCCACCACACCACTACTTTAATGTATCTTCCCTGTACCTTTTCGTTCGATAAATATTTTTATGATGCTTCAACCTTGTGAATTTAAGCATAGATTGACATCTAGGTCTTACCATTTTACTGTTGAAATAGCTATTTATAATTATAATTTTTATTCTAATAGTTTCTTCCTCGCACTTCTCACCTGTTGAACTCTCTTCAGGCTCTTCAGGTCAGCTACAATCATCAAAAATTTAAATGCCACATCAGTCACCATCTTCTTGAATCATTTTCTTTTATTGCCCTTTATCCTCACAAACATTTTCTCATTTTCTTTCACACTCAGTAACCCCTTGTGTCTTAAAGACATTGACTTCCTTGGGCTGAACTGATTAAGAATAAAGAATCATATCTGTAGTACTAAACAGGATATTTATTGTAGGTCATTTTAATTCACAAAGACAAAACAGGTTCACATTAACATCTGCAATTAAGACCAGGAGCCATGAGAGCCTGGTGTAGCATTGTGGCATCATTATTATTATTATTTATATTATTCCCTTATTGGGTAGTCAACACTTTTTTGAGCCACACAGTCTTTATAAAAATCTAGAATTCCATCCTAAATACTGCATGCAATGATTAAATTATCGTCAAAATTATATAAAAATAATACTGACATCTCATTTTAACAGATATATTTACCAAAATTACACAAAAATATCTTGAAATACTAAAGACTAAATATATTCAATAAAATCACCATTGGCTTCAACCATGGCTTCCAGTTGACTTCGGATTCTCTTGCATCTCTTCTGCATGGTCTCCTTTTTTAACTTGGTAGCTGCTATTATAATCCTTGCCTTCAGTTCATCTTTGGTGTTACAAGAAGTTTGTTTGGTCTCTTGTTCAACTGTAACCCACACATAAAAATAAAGGGGGTTGCAATCTGGGGAGATAGGTGGCCAGATGTAAAGAGTGATGTGGTTGAAGAAATTGTCTGACAGCCATGATTTGGGTTCTCTGGCATGGTGCAGAATCCTGTTGCCAGACATACAGTCTTCCAGCAGCTACCCTCTTGACCCAGGCCAGCACTACCTCCTCAAAGCACTTGATGTAGGCACCTGTGTTGAGTCTGAGGTCCTGTAGGAAGCTGAATGGAGGCATTACGTCGCCATCAGTAGTGATCACTCCGAACACCTGTGAAATGTTTGTATTAGAGCTTCCAGTGGGAATGCCTAGTAATGTTTCCAAATTTCTGCCAGAGTGAATTGCATCATGGTGTTCTTTTCCTCACAGATTGTGTACAAATGACCCTACTATAATGTGCAGTTAATAAAATCAAAAACAAACAATGGATATACATGAAATTAAAAATATAAAAATATTTACCCATTGCACCTTATATGTATATATATATATATGTATGTATATATATATATGTATGTATATATATATATATATATATATATATATATATATATATATATATATATATATATATATATATATATGTATATATATATATATATATATATATATATATATATATATATATATATATATATATATATATATATATATATATATATATATATATATATATATATATATATATATATATATATATATATATATATGTATATATATATATATATATATATATATATATATGTATATATATATATATATGTATGTATGTATATATATATATATATATATGTATATATATATATATATATATATATATATATATATATATATATATATGTATATATATATATATATATATATATATATATATATATATATATATGTATGTATGCATGTATGTATATATATATATATATATTTTATAAAAGTCACCCAGATGGCATTTAAGTTAGCTCCTGCAGAGGGTTCTTGATTGGGCTTTCATCACAATAGGCAACTTATAGCTGATAGGCAACAATAAACTACAGAAATCTCAAAATTGATTGCTGCATTTAAGTTTACCTTTTAAAATTTCAATGATAATTTTGCTACCACAACTTAATTTAAAGACAATTTTATGTGCTTAGGTCTTTATTTTCCATGCAAACAATTATTTTTATTTCATGAGTGACTTTCACTGGATTTCACAATTAATTTTGATTATTCCCAAATTTGTTTCCAAGTTGCAAAAATTGTTATTGTACAAAAAATTTGTTGCAAAAAACCACATTAAAAAATTACTAAAGATTGAATGAAAATTGGGAATCCAAAATTTCAGGACTCCAGGTCTGGATCTGGCCCAGAATGGGTTTAATTTGCTCATGGAATCAGTCTGAATCCAAAATGGTATGATATGTTGGGTTACCACCTCTAGCAGAAAAGTTGAAAAAGTGTGACAGTGACACACTGACATCCACATTTATTATATATATTTCTATATATACTACTAATAAATATGCATTTGTTCCTCCCCATTTGGCACAATTCTAAGAGATGTTAGATGTTATATAATTGATTTAACATCTGACTAATAAATTTTGGATCACCTTGTTAATAACCTGAAGAAATGCCCAGCAATTTTGCTTCCAACAAAATCTTTCAGTTTTATATTTCTAAGTTTCAAAAGATGTTCAGAAAGACATTTGTCTTTTAATATGAATCCATGCTTGAACTTCAACTGGCAGTAATTTAAGGAAGGTTTTATATATATATATATATATATATATATATATATATATTGAACAATAAAAAATATTAAAAAATTAAAATCTTCAGACACACCGGGTTGTAGATTAATATTCTTTCGTTTTTATTATTATTATTATTTCATTTAGATTCCTCGACTAGTTTCGGCCAACATGGCCATCATCAGGAGAAGAAATATTTCTGTTTGCTGGTAGCAGAAATGAATTCTGTAGTTCACTGCTATATATATATATATATATATATATATATATATATATATATATATATATATATATATAAATAAGTTTTTGTGGTACAGAATTTACTAATACCTCGGAAACGGCAAAATTTATAAGGCATTTTTTAAAAAAGCTAAAAAAAAAACAACCGGTTTCATCCCAGGACTTATCAAGTTTATCTTTCTGGGAATATCAATATAAAAGCATGTAAATTAAATTAACAAATGGAATGAAAAGAAAAAATAATAAAAAATAGGAATTTCAAGAAACTAGAGTCCAATAACATTCAGGCCCAGTAAGCATACCATCTGTTTACAAAGGGAAGGCCCACGGGATCTGATATACAAGGACTCTTGAACCTTGAGGTGAAATGTGAAGTTGAACCTAGATAAAATAAAAAATGGTCCACGCTAAAATTAACCACACATTTCCTGCTATTTATTATATGCTCAGAAATAGCAGAGCCAGAAGTATTGGTTAGTTGGCTCTTCATGGCAGCCAGATTCAAAATCCTGGGGCTAAGTGTTGTTTTATTCTCGAATCCAACAAATGTTACAGTGGACCAATTGTTTAAACTTTCTTATCAAATCATGAAATGAAAGTTATCCTGAATGGTCATTCTTGTAGGTCTTTTTGTACTACTGTGAGTGTCCCCCCCAGGTCTCTATCCTTGGTTCTAATTTATTTTTAATTTTCCTTAACAACCTTCCTGATTCCTGATGGCATCAACAGTCAACTTGATAAGTCTGCTGTGACACAATGATTTACTGCAGTCTCAGTAGTAAGTTTGATCATTTCAATAATATCAAATTGGCAGCTGATGACAAAAACAATCTATAGTATGTTGTTAACTAGGACAAAGAATAGCTTGTTAATTTTAAAGCCTTCAAAACAAAACTGCTCTCTATTAATCATCTGAAAGAACCATTTCTGCTTTCCATCAGTATAGCTGATGCTAACCTTCAGGAGAGTAACTTGTTGCGCCTTCTCAGGCTAACATTTTCAGCTGACATGAAGTGGAAAGACTATACTGAATCCATTGCTAGGTCAGCTGCTAAGAAAGTTGGTTCACTGTGTTGTGCAAGAATCTATTTTTACATAAGTCTACAATTCGCTCATGCTTAGAATATTGCTGCCACATATGGTCTGGTGCTCCTGCTATATATTTAAAGATTCTTTATAGCCTCTAAAGAAGAATCAGCAATATTATTGGTCTTGATCTATCATCTAAGCTTCATATTCTATCTTACATATAGATATGTAAGATACGTATCTCTAGGTAAGTCTACCATTTGCCTATGCTCAGATTATTGCTGCCACATGTGATCCGTGTGCTCCTGCTTTATGTTTAGAGATTCTTGATAACATCTAAAGAAGAATCAACAATATTATTGGCATTTTAGTTTCAGTCACTTTCCCACCACCATAAAGTTGCTTCCCTGTGGCTTGTGTATAATTATTTTCATGACAATTGTTTGGATGAACTTTTCACTATGGGACCTAGACTTTTATGAATTTAAGTGCAGTAATAGATTAGCAACAAGATCTCATCTATTTACGGTTGAATTTGGTGGATTTAACCATAAGTTCTATACTAACAGTTTCTTTTCTTCTACTTTTCACTTTCTTCTGGTTCCATTCTTTCAAGTTAACTTTGAGCTTCAAAAATTTAAATGCAGTGTCAATCGTCATCGACTGATTTCTCTTCTATTCCTCTCTCTCCTTTAGTAATGTTTCTGCTTTCTAATTCTTTCACACCCAGTAACCCCCTTGTGTCTTAGTGTCTTTACTGCCTTGCTTGGGGTGAATCCAATTAAAAAAACATGCAAATATAATGACTTATTAAAAAATCAAAACAAAAAAGCTGAAATGGTATGAACATGTCATAAGAGCTAACAATCTTTCAACGGCTGTCTTGTACGGTACCCCCTGAGACAAAAGAAGAGCCAAACAAAGGAAGAAATGGGATGGCAACATCACTGAGTAGACTGGAAGATGATTCAAAGAGATTCAGGAATTAGTGCCATTCTACACTGCTTAAAATTAGATCTTGTTCTAATTACCTCTGCATTAAAAGCTGTTGGCTGGATGTGAATACTCGGAAAGCAAAACTAAAAATTAAAAAGTTGCTCTCTGCACAGGGGTTCTGAGTATCACATTCGACTCACAAAACAAATCCCCTCAAAAAAAGACAAATATATAGAGTACAATAAAGAAAAAGAGCTAATCACAAACCTTGCTGCTAAAGTGAAAGTTATGATAAAAAATGCTGAGTCATGATCCACCCTGTTTGCATTTAAGAATGCCGCTCATAACATTGTTGGTAAGTCGTGGACCAGCTGGCAAGCTTTCAGCATCATCACCAGTGACCTCGATCAACTAACTTAACAGTCATCAACTGCAGGCCCTACTGATTCTCCCCATCCTCCAAGTTACTTCCCTCAACCACAAAGAGACATTCTACCTTGACCTTCTATATCAGCAATAAAAAAAATTTTATCTTAACAATTCTTGTCTTCTTTTCTTTTCATCTCACTGGCAGTATTTGAAGTTTCCTTTGTTCCCTTGTGTTACCATATGTGTGTTTATAACAACACACAACCTAGACATGTGTAGGGAACTGCTCAGCTGCTCAGCGACCCTATGACAACAACTAGTCAGGAGACTGATGATGATGATGGTGCACACTACCTGTACAGACAGTTATATTTGCTATTCATATTATATGGATGAAAATCAAACAGATTTTCGAACTAAAATTGTTTTTTTTCTAATTCAAATTTTTTGTTAATACTTTTACTCCAAACAAAGCAATAAAGCCACTAAGACATGGGGGAGGGGGTAATGAGTGTTAGATAATATGAGGAAAGAAAACATTATTAAGGAGATAGAACAATAAAAGAACAGGAATTAAAAAGATAATGATTGATATTTCATTCAAATTTTTGAGGGTCAAAGTTGACTGGAAAAGAAAAAAACTGAAAGAGTGTTGCACAAGTGAGAAGTGTGAGAAAAGAAACTATTAGCATAGAACTTACAATTACATCTAGCAAGTTCAACTGTAAAATGATGAGACCTTGCTGCCATTATAGTACTGTGGTTAAATTCATAAAGTCTAGGTACCATAAGAGGTAAGTTTATCACAGGGGTGGGCAAACTATGGTCTGCAGGCCACATACACCCCACCAAAAGAATTCATACAGCCCGCCAAATGTTAATAAATTTGAAAGAGAAAGTTATCAAGCAACACCAAATAATTTTTACAAGCAACTTGACACCTAATTTTAACAAACTAGTAAATCATTGCAATCAGATACATTATTTTCATTGCGTCATTGAGATCCTTATGTTGCTAAGTTACTTTGTTTTTCAAATAAATCTGTTTCATGTGAAGTTACTACTTAAAAATATCAATAATGTTTTTTCTTTAAACTGAATTAATTTGTTTTCAAACAATTCTGTTTCATGTGAAGTTTCTACTTTAAGATCTAAATTAATTTTTTCCTTTAAATTTAGTTACTTTATATGTTTTTTATTTGAACTTTCTACTTTAAAATATTAGTAAGAATTGTTTTTTATTTCTTTATGCAGAGTTAATTTGTTTTTCAAATATATTTTGTATTTTACAATATTAATAAAAATGATTTTTTTCTTAAAACAAGGTTATTTTGTCTTTCAAATGTTTTTCATGTAAATTTTCAACTTAAAAATACTTCTTAATATTTTTTTTCTTTAAAGTATTTTAAACTGAGTTACTTTGTCTTTCAAATAAATGCATTTCATGGGAATCTTCTACAGTACTTTAAAATATTAATTAATAAAAATTTATTGCATTTTTTTTATTTAAAAGCGTTTTTTGTCTATTTTAAATATTAATTATTTTAAGTTAATATACTATGTGGCCCTTGCATTGAAAAGTTTGCCCACCCCTGGTTTATCAGAACAATTGCCATGAAAATATTTATAGAAAAGCCACAAGGAATCAATGTTATAATGGCGGAAAAATAACTGAAGTTGAGATGCCAGGTTATCAGCATAAGTCACTTTCCATTGTAGAATCTTCTTTGTATTTTATCTGGAATCTCTAAATGCATAATTATTATAATTACTCATATTAACATTATAATGTGTAAATTAATCCTTTTATTGATGTTGCAACATGAAGCCTTGTTTTCATTGTCAATTTTCAAATGTTTTGAAAATGGTAAAAATTTGATCATTGATGTTAGAAATCTCTTTAGATAAAAATGATGTCTCTTGACTTTATATTTGCCATATCAAATGAATGAAATCTGATGCAAAAGAATAAATAAAAAGTTAAGATCAAAATCAAGGAACTCTTGTAAAAGAAATTATTTCTCAGTGAACTCAGTTATGTGAAGCTATTGACTTCTATTTCAACTCTTGTGTTCCTTGACCTTCTTGTAAAGTGATGAGCATTCTTTACAGCAGATTTTTATTTTATTTTAGATGCATTACCATGTTGTTGTTTTTTTTTTTTGTTTTTTTAAGCATTTCACTCCAACCAATGCCACTAATACACAAGGGTTTGGTTTGGTTTGTTTTACGGCATATCAACCTCAATGGGCCATTTAATGCTGACTATTTTTTTTTCCTGGTAATATTTTTGTTTTGTCAAAAATCTGTTTCTAGTAATATTTTTTCCTCAAAAATGTATAGCTGGTAATTTTAAAAAAATGTACTGCTGGTAATATTTTTTTTTCAAAAACATATTGCTGGTAATAGTTTTTCTTTTTCAAAAATTTATTTCTGGTAATAATTTTTACAAAGTATTTCTGGTATTAAAACCTAGTTTTACACTTTCGTAATGCTTTTTACGTCAGTTTTAGGGTTAACTATTTGCCCATAGATGGGACCCTAACAGGTGCTACCACCCCGGGTCAGGGTGGACCTGGGAACACCAGCAATTAAGAGGTGGTTCTACGCTCCTCAAAGCCACCTGATCAGAGGCCTTGCTGTTGGATGTAGTTTATCATCTTACCCTGGATGCAGATGTAGTTTATCGTCATACCCTGGACACAGATGTAGTTTATTGTCATACCCAGGATGCTAATATGCAAGGGGCTACGGAGAGTGTAAGTAAGGGAAAAAACTGGGTATAGTTGGGTGGGGGGTATTTTGTGGTATTGTTGGCTGAACAAAAACTTGGAGAGTTGAGTTCAAAGGGAGATAACTGATACTGAGACATCCAGAAGAGGCATGGCATGGGGAGCTAGAACAATCTACCCCAGTTGACAAAATAAAGGTTTTCAGTTTGATATTCTAATCACCTGAAGAAGGCTGGAGCATGCAATAGCTGAAATGTTGTGAATATGGCAACAAAGATGAGAACAACAGTCTGAATAATGTAAATAGTATAAATAATTACAATACCTCATCTCATGGATGTGCGACTATCTTAAATTTTGATATTAGTTAGCCCAAGTTCAAATTCCAGCTGTGTCTATTACATTTTCACACTAGTTCTCTCAGTAAACAGATGAATCCATCTCTCTTTTACCACCCATCAGTTAAATAGTATAGTTGAATAGCAGATGATTTACAAGAAGAGCATTTCTTGCATCAAATCAAGGTCTGGTCATTTACTGTGCTGCAGTAGGTGCATGTTGAATTCATGTCATCATTGCAAAATTCTTGCAGGCACTGGCTCTCGTTAGACCAAAAGCAGTGGCAATAATATTATGCATACACAAATGACAGGTGTAAGGAAACAGAAGACAATTTAAACAATGCAGTATTTTTTGTGTTTTTATGTAGAAAAGAAAGAAAACATTAAAAGTTAGGAACTGTGTGGCTGATATATGCACATATGTGTGTGTGTGTGTGTGTGTGTGTGTGTGTGTGTGTGTGTGTGTGTGTGTGAGAGAAAGTTCAGTCACCTGGGGAAAAATAACCCCATGACTAGAAGAAGGTCCTGGTGGTGGTATCCCTAAAACATGCTGTGGAGAAAAAAAGAGACGAGCATGAAGACGGATAGTGTTTCATTTTTATAGGTGCTTGACAGCATCACCTAATGGCTTCTTGGTGAAACTAGCAAAGCTATTTGGAGATAATCCAAAAATTGCAAATGATTGTCTGACCTGGACCCTGACTGGGCATTGGATCCGAGGGTGTTGAGAGTGTTGGTCTGCGTCTTTGCAAAGCTCTTTTTTAAATCCCTTCAAGAAAAAGGAAGTCATGGCGCTCTACAGTTCTCTTTTCTTTTCTTTTTTTCATAAATATCCTTAAATTGCCATGAATTATTGGCAGAAATAGTGAAGTGGTTCAATGTTGCCTCCTCTATGGTTTTGAATTCAGTGCTGTTCTACTAGTCTGGTCTCCTTACTAAGGCTAAATGGATGGATCCATGCCTTTTCAAAGAACATAAGCACAAAGTGAATTCAGCAAGAATTTGAACTCATATCCTGTCAATTTAATTTCCTGCACCTGTTGCCATTGCACCACCTGAACATCTCTTCTCACCTAATTTAGTAGAAAAATCACCACTGATATACATATATCATTTCTTAAAACAAACAATCATCATCTCTTGGGATTTTTTTTTTCTTACAGTGATGTTCACTCTGTACAAGGCATGGCGGTCACTTTGCCTGTTACAGTAAGGAGTAGTTTATGCAGGTAGGAGGGGAAGATAACAGTTAATTCTAGACATGATCAGATTAAGATTGTAGTGACTGGGGAAACATCCTCTTGGGAGTTGGTTCCATAGAGCAGTAGTACACGGATGGAAATCAATATGATACACTCAAGTGACAGTAGTATTTGGTAACCTTCGGTTAATTCCAAGCCATTTCTGGGAATTCTATCTGAGACTAAATAAACAATAAAAGGTTTTCTTTAAAATCCTCAAAAGGTTAACAATTACAATAGTCATCTAAAGAAGGCTGCTTTATACAAAGAATGAAACGCTGACTATTACAGCAAACATTCTTCTTCTTCTATATGCTATGGCCCTTCAGGGTGTTGGCGATCATGGCTCTCCACAATTTCCTGTCCTTTGTAGTGCTTAATAAATTTTTGTCCTTTTGTTATCTCTCCTAAACCTTATTCTGCCATCCTCAAGCTTTCTATGTAGTTTAAACATTCTTCTCACCCCCTTGCCTTCAATATGTCTTGTGAGTATTAAATTTTCCAATCCCTCTTTCCTCATTATGTGTTCTAGAAATTTCAAGTCTCTCTTTTCCTGATGTTAAGTATGAGTGTTCGTTTTGTTCCTATTTTCTCTAAAACTTTGGCATTCTCAGCATCCTTCTGTAGAACCATTTAACAGTGGAAATGGAGTGTTAAAAGTTTTTTTAAAAATAGAAAGATGCTCTTGCAAATTCTACCCTCGCACAACACAGTCAAAACATGAGTAAAAACTAACAACACCAAAAACAAAACACTGTTGAAAATGACTACAGAAGAGGCCACTAATGCTTGGGATAATGAAAATTATGGAAAATTTCTGTACTTCCTTAGTCTTACAAAACAGAAAAACATAAGGATGCTGGAAAAACTTAATAAAAAATTAATTAAATCTTTCCCCTAAGCTATCAGCTCCTGGTGTATTTATTTTGAATAAACATACCAGTGGACTTAGAGTGCTCAATTCATAGAAGAGCTTTGCATTATCAGAACTAGAAGTAACTGTTTACAAATTTGCACTTTTCCTCTAAAGTCCACAACCAAATTTTATTTTTTCGGGGGTGCATATATTGTTATCCACAGACACTTTCACTATAAAGCTTGTTCTGAAAGTAATAGTATAATATAATATTGCACATCTTGTCTGTGGAACTCCTTTTCAATTTCCTGCATCACTGTCACCTACAATCTTCAAAAATTTGTTTTTTTTACAGTAAGCTTCACCCTGTAAAAGCCTTATGGGCTGCTTGAAATACAGGGTTACATTTGGAGGCAGTTCATATGGATAGGAGGGGAAGATACTGGTTAACCCTAAATTTGAACAGGTTAAGATTGTAGTGATTGGGGAAACATCCTTTTGGGAGTTGGTTTGCAGGAAGAAGCTGTTCATGTGGAACTTACCTCTCACCAGTGGAATACAGAGGGAATCTGTGTGGTTTGCAACAATGCAAGTGGCATGGTAAGTCCTTGCTATGAAGGTTAGGCTAGGTTGAACCAGGAAATGTAGTTTGTCTGAGCACTTTCTGTGAAAGTAGTGATTGAGCAGTGAAAAGCTTGTCATATTTTGCCTGTGAGAGAGAGGTTGGAAGGTGGAAAATAATTTGTTACCCACAAGGACTCGGAGACGATTTTTGAATCTATTGAAGCAGGAAAGTGCATTCTGGGCAACAATACTCCATTCTTGGCCTGATCTGGATCTTTTAAAGGTAGAAGATAGCACATGATGTTAGGTACTTACTGGAGCATTACAGGGAATCAAAAATTTTACATGCATCTTTAACAATGACTCATATGTACAAGTTCCATTTGAGGCATTAATTTAAGGCCCAATACTCTCTCAAGACACAGTGCCTTTCCAAAGGGATGTCCATACATCATGACTGGTGGTAGTCCAGGGTTTGATTGACGATGGTTGGATAGCCATTTTTGGTTTTCCAGAATGCTGTTCTTTTATTGTCCTTTCTCTTCCCTAAAGTCTTCTCATTCTTTTTCACTCCCAGTAACCCCTTATGTCCAGGTGGCATCATTGCTATGCTTGAGGTGAAAAGATTAAAAAAAAATTATGCTTTAACAGAAAGGATATAAAAACTAATTTAAGTTAAATTTATGTAAAAACTCTAATCTTCTCCAATTAAATATCATTTAAAAAAAATTGTAATCACCTTCAATAGTCTCTTAAAGCATGGTGCTTCTCTGAGTGGACATCTGTTCATCGTGACTGGTGGTAGTTCAGGGTTCGATCGACAATAGTGGAATCACCATCTTTGGTTAGGCAAGGTTTTGTATTTATGTTTAAAGAAATCTGGATCATAGCACCCCCTCCTCCTGTACCACCAATGAAAAAGGACTATTTTTAACTTTGCCTTTGTTTCTGAAATTTGTGGAATGTTCTGGTGACTGAAACAAATGAAACCATCTTGTGAACATGATGGATGCTGAAGAACTTCCTATCCTAACATTGTTTTTTTTCTTAGGTTTCATTTGCAGAATTTCCTCTTGTATTGTCATGATGGAGAATAACACCTTTTCTTTCTACCAAAGCAGTGCACTTTCAATGTAATGCTTCATTTACTCATCTCAGATTGGTGGCAATAAACGTCTACAGTGATGTTCCAGTAGCTTGTAATAGATAACACCTTTCATATGCCAATAGACACAATGGGGTACTGTTGCCATATTTCCTCACTTACCAGTCTTGATAGAGTTCAAAAGTGTCTCTGAGTCCTTGTTGGAGATGAATAATTTTCTACCCTCCAACCTCTCTCTCACAGACGGCATTTTGCAAGTCTCTCACTGCAATATCGCTACTATAGAAAGTGCTCAGATGAACTACTTGGTTCCACTAGTTCTAACTTTCATGGCTAGGACCCACCATGCAACTTACTTAGTAGCAAACCACCCACATTCTCTTTGTATTCCATCAGTAAGAAGTTCCTCTCATACAGCTTCTTCCTGTGAACCACTGCCCTGTGAAACAGACTCCCAAGACATTGCCCCGCTCACTACAATCTTAAACTATCCTAGAATTAACCATTAACTTCCTCTCTTAGTCATATAAACTACCCCTTAGCATAACTCTCTACCTTGAGTGGCTCCCGAGCCTTGTGAACCTTTCTATAAAAAAAAAAGGTACAAAGGTATTTCTGTGGATAAAAACCTAGTTTCTGTGTTGGTACTGGTTTTCTATTTCGTGATAATCACTGATTTTTTAAAAACTTTTCTGTTGACATTCACAACCTATTTATCATTACCTATAACAAGGCGATACAAAAATGAAAGGTTGGTGTTCCCGGTTAAAAGACTGCTGCAGATGGTGGAATATTATGTTAAGTTCTAAAGCCGAAGCTCATGAAGAAACTAATTTCCCTCTTTGCAAGTTTTCCGAATTAAACTCCGGAAAGCACAATAAACGACACACTGTTGGACAGAAGAGATGATAAACTAATTCTATACACAGTTTCCTACCATTCAACCATAGTTCTGCCTTGTTTGGTTGACTCATAATTCATAGCAGTGAAATACATAATTACTTTCCAAAACCTGATTGTATGTATTACTCTGGCAATAAAACATGCGTTTCAGAATCTACAAGTTTGTGAGTAATGCCAATTCCTAAGCAATATGGAAAAGTATTTGTCAGCTGGACATTTCCCAAAATGATATTTGTAAATTGCAATGGCATAAAGATTCAGAGATAGACTGGTATTATGGGAAATTTTGTGGGCATCTCACCATGAGCTAATCGTTAGTGAGCTTATCTAACAAATCATCACTACTGTGTTGTGAGTTCAATTTCTCACTGAGTGTATGCATACATACCTACAATTATGCCATGTCTTTTCAGGGCATAGATAATCAGGTCTCTCCACTGTTTCATTTTCTTTGTTATCTGTGAATAGACATGCCTTCTTAATAAAAATGGTGAAGTGCTTTTGCATTGTCTTTTCCATATTTGAAATTTAGAGTTTTCTTTCTTTTAGACTAGTTACCAACCAAAGCTAGAGAGCACATTCTACCCTGTGATTTAACATATAGCTGGTGAATGTATCAAATAAACAGTTCAGTCTGTAACAAGCAAGTAAGAATGGCAAAAGAGAATAGTGGCTGAATCATTGTGATAAAGCTAACAAAGACAAGGATATTAGTATGAATGAATCAATGTATAATGATGCTATACAACATAAACTTGGTGTCTGTTTAGTATAAACCTGTATATATCTAGCTATTTAATATTTTTTAATACTATGTCATTGGGGACATAGGTGATCTTGATGCTTCCTATATTCATTATCTCTATTCTGGGAATTGCCATGACTTCTTGGGAAAGATAATGGAGTGGTGTAGCATTTAGATTCTTTTTCTTTTTGCTTGTATTTCCATCACTTTTGTTATTAAATATTCCACATTATGATAATAAAAGGTCTACAAAGTTAGGTGAAATGTTATAAAAACCTGGACACAAATTTACTGTGGATGATCTAGTAATTAGAGTACTTTCTAAACATTTTCATCTTAGTGAATTGTTTTCTCTTTTAATTAGAGTAGTATTATTTGCACAAAACTTTGGTCAGTCTCATTATGGTGACCAACTAATGCATTTAATGTGTTGTTTTGTAAAAGATCCCTTTTGTATTTGTATAATCTTTTATTTAAATTCCTTGAGGTTTCTCCTATGTATTTCTTGTAGCAATTATTACAAGTAATAGCTCAAATTTCTTTTTCAAACTTTTGCTTCTTCTTATTTTGTTTTGTATTAAGTATTATTGTTTGAGAAGTTGTAACAAATTTCATGTAGTGGAGACAGTATTTGTAGATGGAATAATGTTTTGATTTGCTTAGTTTATCAGAATGGTTCACTCTATTATTTTGAAACATTTTACAAGCCCTTTGGTTTGTGTTGAATATGAAATAATTAGTGTATTGGAGGAGCTTAAAAGTATTTTCAATGTATTTCTCATCTTCATGTAAATACTGAGGGCTACAACGTCTGTCAGCTCTTAAATAGAATTTGATGATTATTACAGGTTTTATTTTGTTTTACTTAGTTTTAGGCTTGATATTGAATCATATAATTTTTTTTATTTAAATTCCTTGAGGTTTCTCCAATGTATTCCTTGTGGTATTTATTACAGTTAATAGAGTAAATTTGTCCTTCAGGTTTTACCTTATTGTTTTGTATTAAGTTTTTATTGTTTTAGATGGAATTGTGACAAATTTTATCACTAACTTACATACATATAGAATTATCTACAGTTTTAATACATGTGTCATGTGTCTGACGAATGACAACTGACCTAGACAAAATTGAAAATACCAGAGTTTCTGTCTTTTTGTCTGGTTTCTGTCAATCTCTGATGAAGCTTCAATAAAAGTGAAACATGTTAGTTTTGACATGTTTCCTATTTGTTCTTTATTTTATCACACACACACACACATATATATATATATATATATATATATATATATATATATATATATATATATATATATATAATATTATTTGATAATTAGTAGGGATAAATCCAAAGAGAGCTCAATATAAGAACAGAGCAAATATAATTATTATTGTTACTATTATATATATATATATATATATATATATATATATATATATATATATATATATTATGAAAAGTCCGACAATTATTTTAAGACATTTTATGTTTATACATTCTTTTTATAGATACAAATATTTAAGTAAATGCTCTGTTTATAATAAACAGTATTAATAACATTTACTGGCCTGAATGTCCGAGAAATTTTCATAGAAAATATTTGTCCTCCGACAAGAATCGAACCTGTATCCTATACGGAACCATCATATATCCTGACGTGCCTTAACTGATTGAGCCACAGAGGATTGTTTGGCTAGCAAGATCAATTTTACTGCTTTTAAACTACAATCTTCCATGAATCTCTCACATACATTCATATCTGCTCAAAGCGTATCCAAATGTAAACAAATGATATCACACATTATGAAATGGACAAAGTCCGACAATTATTTTAAGACATTTTTATAATTTTATACATGCTTGTTTATTATAAACAGAGCATTTACTTAAATATTTGTATCTATAAAAAGAATGTATAAACATAAAAATGTCTAAAAAATATATATATATATATATATATATATATATATATATACACACACACACACACACACACACACACACAAGGGTATGTTAAAAATGATCTGCACTTTTGCCATAATATATCTTTAGGCTTGTCACATTACCTTCTGGTTGATGCATGTTTATAGTTGGTATTATTGTGGTCAAAGTTTGAACTTGATTGTGCCAGTTTCCTTGCTGCTGTTACAGTGTAAACATGGCCACTCTACTAGCAGTGTGCAACAAGGAGGAACAAAGAGCAGTGATCTGATTTCTCTGGTCACAAAGTGTGTAAGGGGCTGAAATTCACTGGAGGCTTTTAACACAATATGTCGACAGGGCACTACTGTTTAGAAGTACATATGAGTGGATCAAAAATTTTAAAAGTTGCCAGAAACTGTGGCACGCAAAGAAGGAGCAGGATGCCTGTCAACCTCTACCACAAACAAGAAGATTCAGGAAGCTCAAGCAATGGTAATGATATACTGATGAGTTATCATTGATAAGGTAGCATGTTCTCTGTAGATTCGGATCACTGCTTTTTGTTCCTCCTTGGTGCACATTGCTGGCAGAGGCACCATGTTTACATTGTAAACTAGGTAACTATAAAAGGAATTGCTGTCATGGTTTCCATAGCAAGTAGGTTTTACAACATTGAGGTGGTATCCCCATGTCAAACCAACTTTGAATTCAGAGGTACCCCTCTCTTAGAAGGGTTGCCAAACAAGGCTAGTATGCCCTGCTATTTAATATATAAATGTAGAGAAGTAGTGGTTTTATGCTTTTTACAATTCTATGTCATTTTTTTAATCATTTCACCCAAAGCAAGACAATACATCTACTAAAATACAAGTGTTTATTGAGTGTGAAAGAATAAGAAAAAGAAAACATCATTAAGGAGCGAGAACAATAAAAGAAAAGGAATCAAGAAGACAGAAGATAACAATTGACATTACATTTAAATTTTTGAAGCTCAAAGTTGATTGCAAGAATCTAGAAGAGAAGGTGAGCAGTTTGAAAAAAGAAACTGTTACATCTAACCTATTCAACTGTAAAATGATAAGATCTTACTGCAAATCTAGTACTGCACTTAAATTTATAAAGTCTAGCTACCATAGAGGAAAGTAATATTTATTTTGGAAATACAGAAATGTGGCACAAAGCCAAAGGTGGTAGGGGAAGCTGGTCTTCAATCTGTCTTATCTTAAATTAGCCACAATTATTGACCCAAATATACCACAGTATTCCTTACACCAAAACAACACATTCTTACTTAATATTCTTATTACAGTTACCATAAGTTCTTGAAGTCTCTATGAAATCCTCACTAGTTCCCATATGTACAGTTTGGTGGGGGATGGAAGTGATGGCACAGTTAAAAATAACAACATTTAAAAATGAAACCCTAATCAGGCTTCGATTAACCATTAGGCAAACTAAGAGCACCAAGGGCACCAAGTGACAAAGGAGCACCACAAAAATTTTAGTATGGTATTATGGAATAAGTCAATATACCAGCAGCCAGTGGAAGGTCTGGGGCACCAATGGGGGCCTGTACTTAGGGCATAAACAAGTCTTAGTCTGTCCCTGACCTAATTTAATATTTACAATGATTATAATTTTCATATACAAGAAACTAAGCAAAATAAAGAGGAAAGTTCATGAGAACAATTACCATGAAAGTATTTATACTAAAAGCACAAGGAAGCTACATTATGACAGTGAGAAAGTGATTGAAGTCATGAGGCCAGGTAGGGATCATTGGCACTGCAGATTCTTTTTTGGATTTTACCAAGAATCTCTACATATATGGCAGACGCACTGGGCCATATATGGTGGTAATATTCAAAGCATGGACAAATGATAAATGGTAGACTTATAAATATGTAAGATAGATTATAAAATTGTCTAGCATGAAACAGTGAATGAACCAACTTTCCTAGCAGCAGACTTAGCAATTGATTCAATATAATCTTACTATTTCATGTCAGTGGAAAATGTTAGTCCGAGTAGGCACAATTAGTCAGTCTCCTGGGGGTCGACATCAACCATGCTGATGGAAGGTAGTTTTATAAATATGTAAGATAGGTTCTTGAAAGA
>CAHIKZ030001557.1:1725000-1745000 GCA_903632075.3 Acanthosepion pharaonis
TGCATTAATTCTGTCTTCTCCATTATCGCTATTGTTTTCACCCTACTTCCTCATAGTACCTTTGGTGGGGCGGCGCATCCATCCATCTCTCTTAGTCTCTCGTATGTCAGGTGACCGCTTTAACCAATGGTTCCTGATCGGGCATTTCTTTCCCTTCTCTTCCGCAGATCACGTGACCGTCTTGACCAATCGTTCCTGGTCGAGCATTTTTTCCCTTCTCTTCCGCAGATCACGTGACCGTCTCCGACCAATTGTTATTGATCGAACATCCTTTCTCCTCTTGTTGCGGGCGTGGTTACATCGTTCTTGTTTAAAAAAAAACAAAATCTAATTTTTCCTTTTTTTTTCGCACGTACGAAAATTGACCATCTTGGCCTTCTCTCACCTGGACTTTGTCAAACAGCCCGCCGCTAATTAGTCTTGACTTTAGAAAGGATCTTTTCCGCCTTCTTGGCGCCCTCCGTGAGCCAAAAGCAACTGTCCCTCTTTTTACCTCTTTGTTTTTCCTGATAGTCGAAAATCTTAATTATCCACCCTGAAAATGTCTCCACTTTATTAACGTGGGTGTCCAATTCTTAACAGGTCAGGATCTGTATATCGTTCCACCGGCCACTCCCCTCAACCCAAAGACACTTTTTCTCTGATTAAAAATTTCATTTCTATTGTTCTAAACCAAATTGATAAGGAGTCTCTCCACGCAAAAGTCGGTCAGATGCTTTGACGATATCTGGTCCATCAAGCGGCCCGTTTTGATATCATGTCTTTTTTTCCCTTTCTTTCTTCTTATTATTTATAATTCTATTCTTCCAATTGTCTTTCGAAAATCGGCCAAGACGCTGACCTAAATCTCTTTCTGACTCCTATCTCCACCCTCAATTGGGTCATGCATCATACAACTCTTTTTCTCTCTTCTTCTTTCTTTTTTTTTTTTCTTTTCTTTCCTTCTTCTTCCCTTAAGATCGTCTAGTACAATCTTAGTGAGTTATTTTCAACTCAGTTATTTTCCGTTTTAAAAAAAAAAATCAACAACCTGTTTAGTAACCGAGTAAGAAAAAATTAAATCATATTTCTATGAATATTTCTAATAATGCAAGGTGCCACATATAGTAAAATGAGATATAAGTGTTATTTTCATTTTTACATCATTTAGAGGACAATTTATCCATTGCACGCTGTATACATCCCCTCCTAAATTATTAGAATGGCAAGGCCAATTCCTTTGGTTTTGTTGTTTAAGGAAAACATTCGGGTTTAAGTTCAAAAGAGGAATATGAAACAAGCGTTCAAATTCAGCTTTTATTTCCTGGTATTTACATATAAATGTGTTAAACAGCTTACAATGTACCACCTTTTGTATCAGATCATCCCATTTTTAGGCAAGCAAAAGTAAAGGAACAGATAGTCTTAAAGTAAATAACATTTAATATTTGGTTGCATAACCCTTGCTTACAATAACAGCATCAGCCTGTGACCCATTGACATCACCAAAATGTTGAATTCTTCATTTGCGGTGCTTTTCTGGACTTTTAACACAGCTTCTGTCAGTTCTTGTTTGTTTCAGGGGGTTTCTTCCTTCAGTCTCCTCTTCAGGAGATGAAATGCATGCTCTCTTGGGTTAGAGTCCAGTGATTGACTTGGCCAGTCTACAACTGTCTACTTTTTTCCCCTGATGAAGTCTGTTGTTGTGTTGGCAGTATGTTTGGAGTTATTGTCCTGCTACATGATAAACTTCCTTTCAATTAGTTTGGGTGCATTTCTATGTAAATTAGTAGACAAAATGTTTCTGTAGACTTCTGAATTTATTCTACTGCTACCATCATAGGTTACATATTCAATAAATGTGAATGAATCTATTCCGGAAGCAGCCATGCAAGCCCAAACCAAGACACTGACTCCACCATGCTTCACAGATAAGTTTGTATACTGTGAATCATAAGCATATCCTTTTCTTTCTCCATACTTTGACCTTTCCATCACTTTGGTAGAGATTAATCTTGGTCTCATCAGTCCATAAAACTTTCTTCCAGAACTTTTGTTGCTCATCACTGTACCTCCTTGCAAATTCCATTCTGGCCTCCTGATTCTTACTTTTGATAAGTGGTTTGTATCTTGTGATATGACCTCTATATTTCTGCTCTCAAAGTGGAATGGCAAATTGTGAAACCTTCATTGTGGAGGTTGTTGGTGTTATTGTTTTGGGGGTTTTCCTCACAGCTCTCACAGTGTTTCTGTCATCAATTGCTGTTGTTTTCCTTGGCCAATCTGTTCTATGTCTGTTGCTAAGCACATCAATAATTTCTTTCTTTTCAGGACATTCCAAATTGTGTTGGCTATGTTGAATGTCTGTCTGTCTTTTCTCAGCTTCAAAAGATATCTCTTTTGCCCTCATGTTGGTTTATCATTTTTAACAAGAAATACAGTCTTTACAGGTGAAACCCAAGGCTAAAACCAACAGTAGTCATTCAAAGTTATTTAATGTTAAAATAATCAATGTAAAAGGTAACACCAGGTCAATGAGAAACAACTGTCAGTCACTTGTTGCAATAGTTGTGCTCACTTGAAAAATGGGTGGGTTCAAACAAAAGGTGACATGTCCTCAGTTGTTTAACACATCTAAATGTAAATACCAGGAAATAAAAGTTGAAATTCTGAACTCTTATAATAATTTTAACACATGAATATTAAAAATATTATTAAAATCAACACAATGCTTTTGTTGCACACCACAGTGAGTTTGACCATAATTTCAACATAAAAAATGCAACTCTAATTAAAAAGAAAGCAATTTACTAAGACAAAAATGTATAGAAAGTGCTTTAATTGCTAGATCATTGACAGTAAATTTACATCCAGTTTCTTACAATATTTCACCATTTTTAGCAGATTTTCTATTATCCCAATTATAACAACAAAAGTGATGGAACCATGAGCAAAAAGAAAAAGTAACTAAATAAAATCACCTAGACTATATATCCAAACATGCACACACATATATCTATCTATCAGTATGAAATACTGTGTAGCAGATTTTTATTACCATTTTAATATTATTGTGTTTTGTTTTTCTTTTAATCTTTTCACCCAAGCAAGGCAATAATGCCACTAAGACACAGGGATTTACTGCGAGTGAAAACAAATGAAAAGAATTTAGGAGAAGGAACCAGGAAACAAGGGATAAACCTCTACTCCTGTTCAAAAGACAGGGAAAGCTAAACTTTGCCAACTTTGGCGTTGAGTCCTCAGTTTATTTTATATTTAACTAGCCTAGAAGATGCCCTTCGGGTGGGCTTTAGCCTAGCTCCTGTTGAGGGCTATTGGGCCTTTAGCCTTTTACATTCAGTATCCTATGTATATAAAAGTTATAAGAATTTAGAAATAATAAAATTATTTTATCTTTATTCAACACCTTAATTTGGCATAATCTTTCTTCATATATCCAACCAGTCTCTTACAAGTGGGATGTTGAAAGTCTCTCACTGCTGTATCGCTACTTCCATGAAAAGTTCTCAGATAAACTACATTCCTTGATTCTGCCAGGTCTAACCTTCACGGCTTGGACCCCACATGCCACTTACATAGTAGCAAACAACCCACATCTTTGATGGAACATGGGAATTCTTATACAACATTGCTTGTGTGGCGGGCTTCACCACATTAATTTAACTTTGATAAGAAAATAGGACTCACACAAGAAGAATAACTACAAGACATTGTTGCACATAAAATATATGTATATTAACAAGACGTACAATATCAAACAATGACATGAAAGAAAACATGCATTTAAGTAAGAAAGGTTGAATTAATCAAGAGTTGCCTCCCTTTGTCTGCAATTTAAGAGTTCAGTGAGAGATAATTATTTGGTTTACAGTTCACTGGATAAATGTTCATGAGTGTTTCATGATATGATTGTTCTTGTGATATTACTGTTGAAAAGTATTGTTGTGTCAAAAGATGTTTTTAGTGAAGGTGTACAAATTATCATCAGCATGTGGGTGTGCGTATGAGTGAGAAGGTTGGCGTGTGGTTAGAACTCAAGTTCCAACTGCCGTAGATTCGTTTAGCAGTTGAGTTCTTACTAATTGAGATGAGAAAAATCTTGGCTTAAATAAGCGACTATATGCTCCGATTCATTGCATGGGAAAAATTATTCTTCACGTGCAAACAATCTGATTGGTTGGCAGCAACCAATCAGTGAGCAAGCTTTGGGGAGACTTAAGGAAGCTTCTGTGAGCCATTTCTCCCAAAAGTGCACAAATTTGACTGCTTAAAAAATAAAGTGATTCCAAAATTGTCGCATTACTGTGATTTTTAAATTGCCTGTAGAAAATGTATTAGTGATTTATTAGCCAAATATCGTTTGGCATTGTACATGTGATTTTGTGTTTGTATATGTTTGTGCATAATTAGGTTCGCATACTTGTACTAAGAGAGATTTTGAGGTGCTGAGTTATTGGTAGGAATTAGTAAATGATAAATCTAAGGTGTTTATTGCAATCATTAAGTGACATGCGCTAGTGATTATACTTTTAATGGCGTCTTTATCTTGTTTATCATTAGGGTGTGTCTGGTTATGGTAGAATGAACTAATGGTATTTTTATTTTTATTAGAATGGCTGTTTGAGTTATTTTTTTCTAAAATTCTTTCATGCGAATTTTATTTTATTTGCTTGTCAAATACATTGTCCAGGAAATTAATGTTGATAAGTGTTTCTTTTTATACTGCTCATTTCTTTCTAAAATAATGTGTCCGAGGAGAAATTATTTTTGCTTGATTAATCGGAATTTTTATAAAAAGTATTTCATATCTGTGAGGGCATTTATTTTGTAATTAAGAAAACAGTTTTTATAAAAGTTTTTTTTATAGAAAGAATAAGAGTGTGTGTGTGTGTGTGTGTGTAGCGGTTATATTACCATTGTTGTTGTGAACGTCGAACGATGAACGTCGCGGTCATCAATCTTGTAGCGATAGGGGTACCATTATTTAACTTTGGCTAGGAAAGATGAGATTCAGGACAATGCATGAAAGCAATGCAATTTATACTTGACGTAAATAGCACATAGAATAAAATACAAAACTGAACTGAATGATTCCAAAACATAACAATTAGATTTATTAATGTTTGATGTACATGCATGTGAACTGAAATGATAGGACAGAGTCGTGTCCCTTTGATTAGGTATTAGTTGTATCGGAGTTCATATTAAGAAAGTTTGGAATTGTGAGTTCTAAAGTTGGTAAAAGTTCAGAAGTGATTTCAGAGTTCGTGAATATTGGTAATTGTCTTTAACGTCTGGCCAGCAATGACTAAGACGGGAGTTCCTGAAGGTTACATCTTGGCACTTGGTAGCAAGGAATGAGAAGTGCAAGAGAGATGAATGAAAAACTACTCAGAGAGTTCACACGTGTTCGGTTTATATAATGGTCGTGTACCACGTGGGAGGCTCAAACGGAGAAAGCGGGAAAAACAGATTGGTCACGTGCGGGTGGTTTGATTGGTCAGAACTGACCAATCAGCAAGCTAGATTGGAGGTGACTGACCAATGAATACTTGTTATATTTGTATGAAAGTAGGATGTTGCTTACCAGATAGGAAGAGTGCATTTCCTAAAAAGAGGTAAGGCTGGTTTGTTGTGGAAGATCCCACATGTCTGTCAAAGTCACAGATAGTAAAAGTATATATGATAGACAAGAAAGAGAAAAAAATGATTTTAAAGCTTCTGAAAGGTTTTAAAATAGTGTATATTTATTTTTAAACAGCAAGATTTCATTCAATCAAATTTTGTTAAATTCAAGTGACTAGGTCTGTCCATTTAACATTTTATTTTATATTTTTCCAGAAATAATGGAAAACTCAAGTTAACTAAAAGTCAAGGTAATTTATGAAGGATGCTAAGTGAGATAATTTAATGTATAGTAAACAAAATTAAACAAATGTTGTTGGATTTGTTTTTATAATGTAATTGTTATTTATATTTTTTTAATATGAGAAATTAAGTTATATATTTTAAATACTATGTTTAGTGGATGCTCATATTTGAGTAGATGCTCTGTTTATTCATTAAACAGTATATTCATTTATTTATTTTAATAAATAAACAGTGCCTATTCAACTATGAATATCCATGAAAAATAATGTTTAAATTTATAAAAATCTATTGGATTAATAAAAAATTCATTCTAAAATATTTTAAATAATAGAATGTTTTGAATTTAAACAATTTCTTTTAATTTCTTAATGTTGGTTTCTAAAGGAGTATTTCTTTTAGGAAAGGAGATATTTGAAAAAATTCACCTTTGTTCTTTCTTTCATTCACTCTTTTTCATTCATCCTTTCCTATAAGGACACTTAGAATCAGATAGTGACAGTTGAAATTCCTAGGGCACATAATGAAAAAAGATAAGCAGTGAGTAACCTGCCTATCAAGCTTGTGTAATTGGATGGCTGAAAAGGGACCTTCCTGAGAGTTACAAAAGTTAGGAAGTTGTGGAAAGCCACCATCAGAATTTGAAAAATGGGTATCTTTATTGGTTTTGACTGTATGTTTGTATCCTTTGGCAAGTGCCTTGTCCAATGCAAGCACCATTTCACTGATTGATTGGCCTTAAAGGCCTACGTAGAAAATTATTTGATTTTGGTAACAAAAAAATGGTATGGGGAGGCGTGGGGAATGATATCTTATTGATTTATTTATTGTTTTTTTTATTTCAAAATGTCTGACCTTGATGTCAGAAGATTCAAACTTCTTGTATAGGAATGTAAAGTCTCTTTTTAGCTAAATATGAAACATAGAGGAGCCAATATTTTTATTATTCATCTTATTTTACACAGATATCTATCTATCTATCTATCTATCTATCTCAATCTCTTTATCTGAGTCTATTGATATCTATCTATCTCAATCTCTTTATCTGAGTCTATTGATATCTATCTATCTATCTCAATCTCTTTATCTGAGTCTATTGATATCTATCTATCTCAATCTCTTTATCTGAGTCTATTGATATCTATCTATCTATCTATCTATCTATCTATCTATCTATATATATATATATATATATATATATATATACACGTGTGTGTGTGTGTGTGTGTTTTTATTACTTCAAACATTATTTTTAGTGGATCCCCTTATTTGAGTAGATGCTCCATTTATTTTAAATTGTATTTATTTTGTCTACCAGCCTGCATACTCAAGGAAACTGTGCCCTCAACAAAAATGTGCCCACATTTTCTTTATTAAATATTCTAAAGTATTTGGTCTAGTAGATTAAATAAATACTGTTTAAAATGAATGGAGTATTTACTCTAATACAGGTATCCACTAAAAATAATACTTGAAGTAATAAAAATATTTCAAATTAAAAAATGATTTCCATTAATTTGTGAAAAAAATATGTGTATGTATGTATGTATGTATGTATGTAGGTAGGTATCTGTATAAATAGGAATATATGTACATGTACAGGGCCAGCGAAAGTGTCTTATGCCATATCCTCCTGAGAATCTATATGATATGATATGGAGGCCCCCACACTACTATGTCTCAATTTTCATAAGGTACTATTCATATAAAGTACAAATTTTATTGTAACCGAATTATGTACAACCATAGATCATATACAGTATAGGTGAACAATTCAACTAGAAAAGTTGAAAATAAATACAATGTATTTAAATACAAATTAGAAAAATGTCGTAATAAATCATTCCATCAACAATATTTTTAAGGCAATTTTAAATTTCAACTTGAAATTTTTCTTGTTGAAAAGTTGAAAAACTTTTAACACATTTAACATTATGAATAAAAATATGAGGAATTTTCTATACTGTTATTTTGAGACTTAGCATGAGCAAAACAAATTCATGGATTTAGACAAAGAAAAAAGACCCCAGAATGACGTCAAAATCCATGAAAATTTCTCCTTTAATAGTCCCATCCTGGTTATGACCATAAACTAAATCCGTGTCCTGGGTAAGACGATAAACTACGTCCAGCAGCAAGGCCTCTGATCAGGAGGTTTTGAGGAGCATGGAACCACCTCTTAATTGCTGGTGTTCCCAGGTCCACCCTGACTCAGGATGGTAGCACCTGTTAGGGTCCCAGCTATATGCAAATAGTTAACCCCGAAACTGGGGTAACGATGTGTTTTAATACCAGGAATACTCTGTAAAAAAAAAAAAAATTATTATCAGCAATAAATTTTTGAAGAAAAAATCTATTACCAGCAATACATTTAAAAAAAAAAAAATATTACCAACAATATGTTTTTGAAAAAAAAATATTACCAGCAATACATTTTGGAAGGAAAAAATTATTACCAGAAATAGATTTTTGACAAAACAAAATATTACCAGCAATAAAAACTTTGTTGGCATTAAATAACCCATTGAGGTTGATATGCCGTAAAACACAATAAACCAAACCTTTAATAGCCAAATGTGCTTAGTTTAATTTGTAACTTATATAAATGAAGAATTTGTAACTTATATAAATGTTGTTAGAATAGCAAGGGTCACAAAGCACTACCCGGGACACCCAATCAGTTGTGAGGTTTGGGTGTAGTATGCATTGGTCTTGTATGTATATATATACATAACCAAATGGATAAATATAGGTAAATGTATGAGCGAGTGATCATATACAAATACATATATATATATGTGCTCTATATATTTCCAACCTTATTTTCAACCTTAAATGTTAATTTGGGCCTAAATTCAAATCCAAAATTAAACTACAATTGATTTAAATATTTTAACAACAATAATAACCCACACCAACAATAAAGAATTTGTGTTAACCAGAAGTATTAAAAAAAACAGTAATTGAAAATTATGTCAGCATGAACCTCAGAGTTATGTAATCAATGTAAGGTATTATGTATATTTCCTTATATATATATATATATATATATATATATCATGTGGTGCAGTTCAATTTACATGACATGAATCATTCATACAAAAAACAGATATTGAAGTTAATGATATAAATGGCAAGAACTGTACCACATACTTAATATTAAAATAACTGATCCGACGTGCGACTTTCGGATAATAACTGTGACAGTCCTCTATTTATTGAACAATTAAGTTCATGCCACATTAACTGAAAAACCTACCAGTACAAAAGAATTCTCTTATTACCATATTAGTACAAAAATGCACAATCTTAAAATTTAAAAAATCAACCTCAGCATTGCAACTGCATGCTCCAAAATTTCTTACAATTAACAATAACACATTTCTAAAAACTTATTTCTGATTACATCTATTCTTTCATTGTTCTATTATTACCGGGATGTTAAAAACAAATCTATTTCCATACCTGAGGATGTTTGTATGCACAGATGAAAGCTTGTAAAAAAAAATAAAAACCTTATGCAACTGGAATTTATAAACAGGAGTCATAACATTCATCTACAGGTTCAGGATTAATGTAATTTATTAAATTTGTTTGTGAAGATGTATTCTCGCCATTTATATCATTAACTTCAATATCTGTTTTTTGTATGAACGATCCATATAATATATATATATATATATATATATATATATATATAATGTAAGTATGTGTGTGTGAGTATGGCAACTGATGCATTTGAAGTTGTAAAATATCATGTCTGGTCTCAGAGAGGACTTAAGTACATAAAGATGTCAGTCTACAATTCCTGTATGTCTGCTTTACTCCTGTGAGACATGGGTTGTGTACTATAAACACTTTGATGATCTGGAGAGATTCTACAAATACTGTTTGAGATTGATTCTTAATATGAACTGTCAGACATTGTGGACCTCAAAAAGTCTGCATCATGGGTATGACGATAAACTATGTCCAACTGCAAGGCCTCTGATAATATGTTTTTGAAAAAATAATGTTGCCAGCTGTATGTTGTTGAAAAAATAATATTACCAGCTATACATTTTTTTTAAAGAATATTGTTGCTGGCTATACGTTTTTGCAAAAATAGTATTACCAGCTATACATTTTTTAAAGAATATTGTTGCTGGCTATACGTTTTTGCAAAAATAGTATTACCAGCTATACATTTTTTTAAAGAATATTATTTGCTGGCTATACGTTTTTGCAAAAAATAGTATTACCAGCTATACATTTTTTTAAAAAGAATATTGTTGCTGGCTATACGTTTTGCAAAAATAGTATTACCAGCTATACATTTTTTTAAAGAATATTATTTGCTGGCTATACGTTTTTGCAAAATAGTATTACCAGCTATACATTTTTTTTTAAAGAATATTGTTGCTGGCTATACGTTTTTGCAAAAATAGTATTACCAGCTATACATTTTTTTTTAAAGAATATTGTTGCTGGCTATACGTTTTTTGCAAAATAGTATTACCAGCTATACATTTTTTTAAAGAATATTGTTGCTGGCTATACGTTTTTGCAAAAATAGTATTACCAGCTATACATTTTTTTAAAAGAATATTGTTGCTGGCTATACGTTTTTGCAAAATAGTATTACCAGCTATACATTTTTTTTAAAGAATATTGTTGCTGGCTATACGTTTTTTGCAAAAATAGTATTACCAGCTATACATTTTTTTAAAATATTATTGTTGCTGGCTATACGTTTTTTGCAAAAAAATAGTATTACCAGCTATACATTTTTTTTTAAAGAATATTTTTGCTGGCTATACGTTTTTGCAAAAAAATAGTATTACCAGCTATACATTTTTAAAAGAATATTATTTTGCTGGCTATACGTTTTTTGCAAAAATAGTATTACCAGCTATACATTTTTTTTAAAGAATATTGTTGCTGGCTATACGTTTTTGCAAAAATAGTATTACCAGCTATACATTTTTTTTAAAGAATATTGTTGCTGGCTATACGTTTTTGCAAAAATAGTATTACCAGCTATACATTTTTTTTAAAGAATATTGTTGCTGGCTATACGTTTTTGCAAAAATAGTATTACCAGCTATACATTTTTGAAAGAATAATGTTGCCAGCAGTGCATTTTTGAAAAAATATTACCAGCTATACGTTTTTGAAAAAATAATATTACCAGCTATACATTCTTGAGGAAAAAAATATGAACAGAAATAGATTTTTGACAAAACAAAAATATTACCAGGAAAAAAAAGTTGTTGGCATTAAATGACTCATTGAGGTTGATATGCAGTAAAACAAACCAAACCAAACCAAACCTTAAAAAGTCTAATGCAATCAACATTGAAACCTACATTCATCATCACAGGCTTCACTCAGCAGGTCATTTGACTTGCCTTTAAGACAACAGAATACCCAAGCAAATACTCTACAGCAAGTTACTTTATGGCATTTGACTTCAGGGTAAGCCAAGGAAGTGTTTCAAGGACTATTGAAAAGATTCCCTTGCAGCCTACCTTATAGAAGATGAAGGTGTACAATTCATGAATTCACTAAGATCTTCTGAGAACATTCATTGAGTTGAGCAAATATCAAGCATGCCCTGGGGAAATAGAAAATTATTGACCCAGTAATCCTTCATGTGATGACTATGGCAGAAAATCCCTCTCCAATGCAAATATAGTTTGTTGTTTGGTATTTAAATAAACACCAGTCCCATTACATCTTAGATAAACTTTTATATATATATATATATATATATATATATATATATATATATATATATTCATACATGTTTCATTAAATAATATAGACAAGTGTTATTTATTTATTTTATGTAAATTTTTTTCGTAACATCTGATAAGTTTAATAACATTATTGTTGAACGAAGAAAGAAATTTACAATATTGATCCATATTTTTTTAATATAATCTAAGCTTTCGGCTTACTTAAGTAAGTCAATAGTCAATTACAACATATTAAGCAATATACGCACAAGACAGTGATGATATTCTGTCAATGTTTACATAGATGATTTCTAAGCAATGATAAACACGCGCATATAAGACGCTAGAAGCGAAAATCGCACCGCATCTCATGATGTCACACATGACCACACGAGAGTGAATTGGAGAATGAAGTATGGAAAGCCATTGGTATAAAACAATGTCTTCTGTTACCAATTATAGACATTTAAGAATATTTGTAGAGATGCCATAATTGATTTTGTTTAGGTTGGGTTTCAACTTTTTGAAGTATATATATATATATATATATATATATATACTTAAAGGATTCAGTTCATATGTTTCCTAAGGTTTTTAACCACTGGTGATTTATCTAAGTTTACACAAGCAAATTATATCTATTTAAATCTTACTTATTATAAAACGCAGATTGTGTGTGTGTGTGTGTGTGTCTGTAACGTTTATATGTTGGATCGAATTTCCTACATTTTTTAGCCGATTTCAACAAAATTTCACAGGACTACTTGTGGTGGTTCTAACAGGGCCGAAAATGGGAAAAATACAGTTGTTTTTTAATAAAATCAATTTGAAAACACGATTAAGACACATCGTGAGAATGAAAGGAGACAACTCACCCACGAAAATGTAAACAAAAGAGCATAGCATGATGAAAAAAAAGCCGAACTTGACGAAAAAAAAAAATTTTATCGTCTAATGTTCATATTATTATTAAAGAGGAAAGATCAAAGTATTTTGGGGTATTTTTTTACATTTTTAATCGTTCCTAGCACGTCTGAAATTTTCGTTAAAAATATTGTTTTTTTTTAGTCAAAAAAAGGGCAGATAATCAATCATTTTCAATCATTTTTTCGAGTTGATAAAAAGATTAAAATCTAACTTTGATATTCTTTTAAAAATCAATTATCATTTTTCAAAACTGATTTTAATAAAAACAGAAATTATACTGTTTATTTAAAATATTTTGAACCAAGCTTAACTTAGCTTCTGCGCTGAAAAAATGTAATTTGAAAATAAAACAAAGTAGGTCATAACCTTTCGCGTCGCTTGACGATTGACGAAAGGCACATTCATGACGTTTAGATAACTTACGGGAGGAGAATTCTTTCTACGGGTGGAAGGAAGTGAAACTATTTAAGTGAACAAATTATTTACCTTGTTACTTTTAAGGAAAACTTTCAGCGCTCTAATTTTTTATTTTTTTTTTGTACTTAGCTTTCATTTTTACGTTTACGATGCTTTATGGAAAATATAAAGAAATTAAAAAATAAGACTGTTAATAGTGAGATTAAATTTCATAAGAAAAAGGTATCTAATTAATTTAGGTACCTTTCTTATGAAATTTTATCAGAAGTGTACATAAAATACTATAATTTTATGTACATTTATTACCTTTTACTGTGTTTTTTGTATTTCCATTCATTTTATTATTAATTTTGATATTTCATTTATGGAAAAATGTCATAACTGAGATTAATATAAAAATAAGATCATATAAATTAAAGTTTAGCAGTAGTTAAATTTCATAAGATGATACTGTTACTTGTAGGTACCCTTCTCAGTTGAAATTGAAAACTCAAATTAACTTCTCCATACGTGTTTCGCAAAAGTAAAGGGCTTAACAGCGGAGAACAATGCTGAACTCAAATAATGCAACTAAATTGTATTCTGGTTGGTCTTCTGTACTTGATAATTACTGTCCAACTATAAACACAAAAATTACATTTCTTAATTACCATGGCTAATCTGATTGGTCCAAATTATACAATTTTCAAAGCGCTAGACATTTTGAAAGGTTGATATTGTTTTTAATTAATGTTAAAATATTTTTTTAAATTCAATTTAAACATTTTTTAAAAATCTTTTTAAAATTAAAGAAATAAGAAATAATTGTATTAAAAATTCAATTTTCATTGAAAAAATTTTTTGCTTTCAGAAAATATTGTCCATATTCATAAAAACAAATTAAAACAAATGAAAGCATTTGAAACTAAATAATATATTTGTTTTATTGAGTTTTGTATGTTACAATTCACAGCTGATTTTCAGGTACGTTGGCCAAAAAACAAAAAAACACCATGATTTGCATTCTTCAAAGCCTTGTGCTTTTAACTATTGTAATCACTAAAACCGATGGTCTCGAATTTCTAGAGTTTTTCATAAAATTAGTTATGGGGGTGTTAATAAATATAAAAATAAATATTTCTGCCATGACTTTAATAAAAAAAAAACATATTTATAATAATTTCGATCATCTGTGAATAGTTTCTGAAAGTTTCATTAACATCTGACAATTATTTTTATTTTTGCAAGATTTTCCAAATTAATGTGTGTAAATACAAAAAAAAACGCGCTAAAAATTATCTATGTTATTTACTACCCCTTGTTGCGACAAAGAGAAACAAGGTTTTTTAAATCAAAATTTAGAATATTCTAAAAGATGGAAAAATTTTAAAAAAATAATTAAAAAAATTTAGTCTATCCACTTCATAAAAAACATAAGCATTTTGACGATAAAATTTTGTTTTCATAAACTTTGGCGTCTTTTTCATCAGACTAAGCTTTATGTTTTAGCGATTCTGTGGAGTGACTTGGGTTAAAAACCCAGGTTGTTTTGTGTGTGTGTTCCTTTTATATGGGATCGGATTTCTTATATTTTTCAGCCGATAAAACAAACATCCACTTTTTTTTTCGGCAGGTAGTATTTATTTATTCACTTTTTCTTTATTTACATTCAGAATGCTTTTAAAAATTCCATTTACAAGACAATTGTTTATAATAAAATTCTATTCACCAATCGATAGACTCATAACAATTGTAAACAATGTTTTTTGTTTGAATTTGGGTTTGACCAATTCGTAAAAAAAAAAAAAAAAAAAACTAATTAAGACATGCGTGTCCATCAACCTTAAGCAATAATCTTTGTCAATTTTATTTTTCAGTCTTTATGATGGTCGATACTTGATCTATCTCTTACTGTTACATCCCCGGGCAACGCCGGGCTCTACTGCTAGTTCCTTAATAATATTATTATTCAGCATAAATTCTGAGTATCATAGGAAAATTAAATCAAGTGTAAAAGTATAATTGAGCACTCATCTGAACTTTAAAATGCTTTTATAAATAAATTAATCATTGTTTGATCTGTGGCAGAGGGAGAAGGCATGGCTATTCTGCAATATGCAACTTTTGTTTCAAAGCAATTCTATTGACTTTGTGTATACTAAATGATTTCCTTAGACAAGGATTTTAACTTTGAGCATGTCGTTATTTGATAACAGTTCTTTATTTTGATTATGTAGCGAACAAGGTTCAAAGAAATGTGGTCTTTGCTAAGATTTATAGACTTTGTCTACCCAGGTTTTAGTTGCTATCTGAGCCTCAGGATTCCAAACATTTAATAACAACAACACATCATTTAAATGAAACAAAAAAAAGCTTGTTCTCTGAAGGAAAAGGAAAAGCTGAGCATCAGTTGAAATAACATTCATATATTCATTTCAGAAATATACAATGACAATAAAATTTTCAATTTTCCTTGCTGTGGAGTTTGTTTTAAGAAGTAATTGTTGTTAGTGCTGTGTGAAATGTGTGGGCACTTATCTTATAATGGCTAGCCTAATGTGTTTGTGAGTTTTTAGACAAAGTCTTAGTTGGCAGCTTTGAAGATTTTGAGAAAACAATCTGCATGAAAAGGACCTGCTTCCATAAAAAAGGAGTAATAGAACTTTTCTTGCTGTGTCATTCTCCATGGCTGAGTGGTAGAGCACACTGGTTAAAACTGTGGTTTCCCCTATGAAGAGTAATGCCAGTTTAGTCACTGGTGGGGAATACATTTTTTTTTACTAAGATTTCTCAAATGATAGACGTAATACAAACTGTTTGAAAATATATCAATGAGGTACCTATTTCTATATTTATCCACTATAGCATTTGAAGTAATATAAAAAAAAAATCTAGGATTAAAAATAAATCCATTCATTCTTTTGGAATTTTTACATTATATATATATATATATATATATATATATATATAGAATGAGAGAAAGAGAAAGAGGAGATTAAATGCATATATATATATATATATATATATTGTTCTCTTTGTATATTTTCTGTTTTTATATCATTATTAAAATAACAAATTTTATGTGAAGCTGACTGTATAATCAAAAACAGAATATTTACATCTAAGACATTTTTGAAAAATAGACACACACTAACACGCATATGTAGGGTGCGATGGGTAAACTGTTGCCATTTAATATTTTTAATCTTGCGTATGGATAATGTTTGTTTTGATTTTGTTAACTTCACAGTATAATAGGATGATTTGGGCACAATCTGTGGGGAAAAGAGCACCATGACACAATTTACTCTGCCAGAAATTTGGAAACGGCATGCTGCACTGCTTGGCATTTGTGCTAGAATCTCCAATACAAAAATTTCAGAGTGTGTGGGTGCCAATCTGAGGACAGTGCAGAGAATTTTAAAAAAGTTGGATGAGTCTAATGGTGATTATGAGGGTACAGCAGCTTTGAAAACTCATTCTGATCATTCTTATGATAAAAGAACTCCTGAATTTGTTGGTGAGGTACTTGGAATCAACACAGAGGCCTGTATCAAGAGCCTTGAGGAGTTAATGCTGTCCTGGTTCAAATGGGTAGCTTCTGGAAGACCCTATGTCTGGCAGTGGTTCACTGCACCATGCTACACAAACAGGAGAAGACAATCATGGCTGTCAGACAATTTCTGTGATCACATCACACACTTACATCTGGCCACCTAACTCCCCAGACTGCAATCACCTTTATTACTATGTGTGGAGTGCAGTTGAGTGGTAGAGCAACAAAACTCCTTATAACACCAAAGATGAACTGAAGACAAGGATTATGGCAGAATTCACCAACTTAAACAAGGAGTCAATCCAGAAGAGTTGCAGGAGATTGCGAAGTTGTCTGGAGGCTGTGGTTGATCCCAATGGCAATTTTATTGAATAAATTTTCTCTGTAGTATTTTAAGATATTTTTGTGTTATATTGGTAAATATATCTGCTACAATGAGATGTCAGTATTATTTTAATTTTTATGTAATTTAGATGTCAATTTATCCATCGCACACTCTATGTGTATGTATATATATATTAATGTATGTATATATATATATATATATACACATACAGATATGTATATATTATATATATAGATACATATAGATACATATATGTATCAGGTCATCCCATAAGTTCTGTGAGAATTTTAACTTTTTGTTAAAATGAACAAAATTTAAAGAGTATTTTATGTCTAATGGAACTGAACATTATTTTTATGTTTAGATGCATTTAAACTGATCAAATTTTATTTCAGAGAACAATAAAATTAAATTTTGTTTGATTAAAACCCTGCTAACATGGAAGTACCCAAGAATCATTTGAGGCACATAATGCTTTATGAGTTCAAGAAAGGAAACTCAGCAGCCGAAGCGGCTAGAAACATTCATTCAGTTTATAGAGAGGAATGTGTGAATGAAAGAACTTGCAGAAGATGGTTTGCAAAATTCAGAGGTGGAGATTTCACCCTTGAAGATGAAGATCGAACCGGACGTCCAGTTGAGTTTGATGAAAAGCTTCTTGAATCAGCCCTTGAAGAAAATCCTGCTTTATCAATTGAGGAATTGGCAGTGGTTCTCAGTTCAAACCATACAACTGTTCATCGTCATCTTCAACAACTTTGAATAGTTCCTAAACTTGGAAAATGGGTGCCTCATGAATTGTTGGAAAACAACCTCAAATCCCGAGTTGACATCTGCTCTTCTCTTCATTCTCGCCAACTTGTTTCACCTTTTTTTGGATAGACTTGTGACTGGCGACGAAAAATGGATCTTTTATTGAAATGTTAAGCATCATAGACAGTGGCTTGGTAAAGGGGAATGACCCTAGCCACAGCCGAGAATAAAACTTCATGGGCAAAAGGTTCTTCTTTCAATCTGGTGGGATCACCAAGGAATAATCCACTTTGAATTCTTACCACCTAATGCAACAATTAATGCTCAAATATACTGTCAGCAATTAGAGCATTTGAACCAAGCTTTGAGGTAAAAAAGACCTGCTCTAGTGAATCGAAAAGAGGTGATGTTTCATCAGGACAATGCACGACCCCACACAGCAAGAATCACATCACAAAAGATCGAAGAACTTGGTTGGGAGAAAATTCCTCATCCACCTTATTCTCCCAATCTTGCTCCTTCAGACTACCATTTGTTTCGTAGCTTACAGAATCATTTGGAAGAAACAGCTTTTGTAACACAGGCAGAGGTTAAAACTGACATTTGTGAGTTCTTCGAATCAAAGAGAAAAGAATTTTACAGTAATGGAATTAGTAAGCTTGTTAATAGATGGAAGGAAGTCATAGATAATCATAGAAAATACATTGTTGATTGAATGTAATTAAATGTAATATTTGGTCACTTGTTTTCTTTATTCAAAATTCGGACAGAACTTATGGGATGACCTGATATATATATATATATATATATATATATATATATATATATATATATATATATATATATATATGTATTAAAATAAATTATATATTTTCCTTCACAACTCTAAGTTTCATGCACAATGCAATCTTCATGGATATGATATTCTATCATGAATTATATTTTGTATTGAATATTATATCAAATATGGTAATATGTAGATAGATGCAAACATTAGCTAATATTCTTTGTAAATGTGGTTATTCATTTATAACAATATATGTATATATATATATATATGCATATAATTTACATTTTCAGATATGCCATGATATTTTGTGTACCTTTGTCTTATCTTTATTATTATTACTTAGATGAGTATATTTATATTGAAGTTTTATTTCTAACTTTGTAGCTTGAGAGAATATAAGTTATGTTAATGTGTGTTTTTACACTTTTTCTACATTTATTTCTGTTTATTTTAAATATATAAATTTTTTCTTAGACAATCTACACAAATAATATGGACTGTTCCACTATTATGATTGATAGTCTGCTATATATATATATGCCCTACGAGGCTGGCATTCTGCTCTCACCCCTTCACTGTCGAAACTCCTAAATGTAGCCGCCTCTTCTACTCCAATAGCTTCATGTCTCGCACCTCTTGCCTGTGGAACTCCCTTCCCTAATCGAGTTTTCCTGAGAGCTATAATCTCCAGTTATTCAAATGTAATGTCAATCGACATCTCCAGTTGCCTTGATCTATCCACTACCCTTCTCCTCGTTCTTTCTTCTATCACTCCTATCTGATCTTGCTTCAAATTTACTGTAACCTCTTGCATCCTAGTGGCTTCCCGCCTTGCTTGGGGTTAAACGCTTAAAAAAACGAAAAGAAAAAAATATATATATCAGACTAAGTTTAAATTATGTAATAGGCAGCCTTAACTCAGGATCTAAAGATTGCATTGTGCAGGAAACTCAGTGTTATGCTGCTGGTGAGGAAAAATATATATTTATTTTTAATATATAATCTATAGGTCTGTTATTTTAACTGTAGGTATTTATTCTGTCTCCCCACTAAGATGAGTTGTAACTGTTATAGACAAGCGTATGGTTGCAAGAAAGAAATATGACAACAGTAGAAATAGATTTACGTGGTTTATTTCAACAGGAACGTGAGGGTTTGGGACAGCTACCTTGTGGTAAAGTTCATAAGCCGGCTTTCGGATCTGGTCGATCTCTCATAGTAGTTCACACATGTTGACGGTGGTTGACGCTCCCCTGCTGTCAGCAGCTGGACGTGATAGGTCTCTATCCTGGGCACCTGTGGACTGACTGTTGAACTTTCCATGTGACCCCTTTTATAGCGATTTTTATGGCTTAACAGGCTCAAGAAATGGAGCGAGTATAATTAGGAGGGAAGCATTTTTATTGGATGAAAAATAGAGCACTTTAAATATTATTTTATTTTTCGACCGGAACACATGTGTCGGGAACATTTGTAAAGAAAGTTAATGGTCATTTTGTGACAGGGCTTTGTCCCGTTCACATCCGGTTCTCACTCTTGAGTATTTGCCTGTAAATCAGCCGAGATATGTCTTATTTTATTTTATAACATAACCCAAGGTCTTTTTTTTTAGGTGGGGACCCAAGCGCGTACACTCAGGCCAAG
>CAHIKZ030001557.1:1747500-1847500 GCA_903632075.3 Acanthosepion pharaonis
TTCTTACACACACATTATTATTTGCACTACTTTTGAACTGTTATCCTTATCTTTGTTGTTTTTATTCTGTTTTGACAGTTGTTACCTCCAGTACTGCTTAGTTATTGTTTGCTCTATTTCCACCGTATCCAAGTACACACTGCCTGACCCTGGGATTGAACTCACAATTATTATGTCAAAATATTCATGAACTAACACTTTAATCCACTAGGTTGTTATCTGATATAAGAACTAGATGAGATAGATTAAATAATAGATTCTGTTTAGAATTCCCTGTAGGTTATTCAGATTGATATACACCTGATGAATGCCGGAGGACACTGTTGTAGTATATCTATGGATGATAATGGGTATGTCCCCATTCTCATAAATACAGTAGTAAATACTGTATGTTGGTCTGCAGTTGGAGATTCATTGTGGAATTCACTTGACTCACTTTTAGCAGTTGTCTACTTCTTCTACATGCTGCTGGTGAATCATATATATATTGTTTTTGTCCTAAGTATTATCATTCATTACCAACCTTTGTTTGAAGAAGTAGGTAGGCTTTCCTACCACCCAGTCAACACTCCTCCCTTTTCTCTTGGACATGAGTAGAGGCTTACGCCTTGTTTCTTGTTTAGGAAGGGGTTTCCGGTACTCTCTCTCTCTCACTGGCCTCTGTATCTCCAGTTGCCTTGATCTATCCACTACCTTTCTCCTCATCCTTTCTTCTATCACTCCTATCTGATCTTGCTCCAAATTTTCTGTAACCCCTTGCATCCTAGTGGCTTTCCACCTTGCTTGGGGTGAAATGCTTAAAAAACAAAAAAAAACCTTCTCTAGGTTTCAACAGACACAATGGTTAAAAGCTTGTGATAACAGCAACAAAGACAAGGACAATAATCTGAATGTGAATATTTTAAATATTAACAATTCCTCATAGCAGAAATTCAGATAGATACACATAACCGATATCATCCCCACATTCTTTTTTAATAATTTCACACTAAGCCAGGTGATAATGCAACTATTATGCAAGGGATTACTGGGAGTGAAAGAAAATGAGAAATGAGCATACTAAAAGAACAGGATTCAGGGAGAAATAACTTGGTGATTGGCGATGCATTTAAATTTATGAAGATTGTAGGTGCCAGGAGAGCAAGAAATCAGAAGAGAGTTCCAGAGGTGAGAAATATGAGAAAAGAAACCATTAGAATGGAAGATACTTCAGTTGCATCGAGTCAGTTCGACAATAAAATGGTGAGATCTAGTTGCCAGTCTAGAAGCATGCTGAAATTCATGCAGTCGAGGTGGCAAGGGGGTTACTTCAAACTTTTGAACTGTAGTGCATATATATATATATATATATATATATATATATATATATATATAACAAACAAGCAAACACTTTTTTGTTTTGTTGTTGTTCAATCTAATAAGGTAATTTAATTATTGGCTTCTCTTATCCTGAAAATCTTAACACATTTTCCTTACACGTAGTTTCATCTTTCATTCCAACCTGAAGAAGCAGAGACCAACAGATGTTGGCAAAACCCATTGTTTATAGCTTTTCCACTTTGTCTCATCACACACACACACACACACACACACACACACACACACACACACACACGGTGGGCCAAAAGTAAGTTTACAGTTGTTTTACGTTTTAGATCACAGGTCAGAACCAGAGGTAACTTCACTGAACTGTTTGTACAGTAAGATGGAGCATCTCCTCATTACGTTTTTGCAGTAAGGGACTGCCTTAACCAAACCTTTCCATAGAATTAGTTTGGAAATAGGGGCATCATTAAATGGCCACCATGTTCACTTGATCTAACACAAATGGATTCTGTTTTCTGGGGGGGTATGCTAAAGAACAAGGCTTACAATTGAAACCCCCACACAGTTGATGAATTAAAAGAGTACATCTAAGAAGTATTTATTAAAATTGATACAGATCAGAACTTATGTCATGTTGTGTGTCATAGTGTTCTGGAGAGGCTCAAGGAATATGGCAATGTTGAAGGAGGACATTTTGAGCACTTAAGAGAGTAAACTGTGCTAAAAAATGTAAGTACAGTTTTAAATGTACATAAAGAGTTTTGAACAAATATGAATGTAACAAATAAATCTAAATATAATAAAATGTTTTTAAAAAATGTAAAGTGCATACCTACTAAGTGTAAGCCTACTTTTGGCTCACATATACACACACACACATATATATATATATATATATATATATATATATATATATATATATTAATAGTAATACTTGGTTGAGAAAAAAAAGCTCAGATAGCACAACTTGTAGATATAGCAAAACAAATCGGTACCCAAGGAAAAAAATTGAGAATAAAAAGAAGAAACTAAAAACATTTGAACAGGGTGAAACAAATTGTCTAGTGCCTTAAGTCTTTAGTCCAAAGAAAAAACCCCAAGCGAGTAGTAAAGCTAAAATGTAGAGTGCTCAATACGTTAAGTAGACCAGGAATAAATAAACTCTGAAGATCCGTTTAGGTGAAACCTTGGCAGGTTTTCCTGGCTCTTTAGGATGTATATATATATATATATATAATTTCAAGTACAAAAAGTCTTGAAAGAATAAAAATTTTAAATATTCTTCAGAAAACCCCTTTTTGTTTTTGATATTTTACCCTGAAGATCCATTTAGATGAAACGTAGGTTTCAGTTTTCCTGGTTTTTAGGATTTATTTTATATATATATATATATATACAAGTATATGATTGGTGTATATGGAACAAATTCCAATAAAACCATTTATTTTACATTCAACATCATCACTTGATAAGACACCGGGGGTGTTGAAACAAAATGGCTATTTTTGTAGTGATTTTATAACATATTTATGTTATAAACTTTTTTAAATAAATAATTATATATATATATATAATTTCAAGTACAAAAAGTCTTGAAACAACAAAGATTTTGAATATTCTTCATAAAATCCCTGCATCAAGATTTTGTTTTTTATATTTTACCAAACTTTGTTGTTTATTCATTACTTCATACTTTTCAATTAATTTATACTAGTTTATTTGTTGTTTCTTTATGGCTTATCTGCCCTTTGTGAGGTATTTAAGGCTAAAACATATTTTGGATAGAAGGAGGTTGTATTCAGTACCTGGTCTTCCCAAATGGTCTCAAATCTAATTACTGACCAGCATCGATACTGCTTAACCTCTTCCATTGAACGAGAACCAATGTTTTCAACATGATTTGAATGTCAACTTATAACTGAAACTAATACAAATTAAGTTTCAAAAACTGGAAACAGGAATAAATATCAAATTCTTGTATTTATTTATGTAAAAGTTTTGTATCCAAATATGTATCAGTGAAAATATTTGTTATACAGTTATCTTAATATATAAAGTTTGTCTTACTGGTACTTATATACTTATATTAATCAAGTTTGTCTGAACCTTGGTCACCGATATTACTCTGTTCTCTTATTGAATCTGTCTTGATGAAAGATGAAATATTTTTTCCCTGTGCACAAACGATACAAAATTATATCAGTTCATTGACTTTGTAGTTTAGCCAACATTATCAACACATATTTTGCTGATTTGGCATAAAGAACATCAAACGTCCAAGTATTATTTACACATTTGAAATAACTCCTCCTGATATCATTCAATCAATATACTCCACTATTGATTATTTTTTATCTCTTCCCCTCCAATTCAGCAGCAACGATAAATAAAGACTGTCTACTGACTGGTACAAGTGTATTTAGTGTTGGTTGATTAGTAGTTAGTACTGTATTTGCTGTTATAATCTGACTGGTCGATGTCATTGGCCTGTTGGAGAGTTGTCACAGCTACTGGGTTATTCCTTCATGATATTTCTCTTTGAGTGTTCAATTTGAAGCTCAAGTTCTTGTAAAAGGCAGATGTTAAAGTTCACATCAGGAAAATGTTCAGTTAATTTGGTTAATTTAATGTAATGTGATGTTGGCTTATATAATTTTGAATATAAATCGTGTTGGAAAAAAAACACAGTAGACACAGGTTCAATTTATGCTTGAGTCCAAGAGGTCTGGTTTACACTTGAATCAAAAAAGGTAGACACAGGTCCAGTTTCTCAGTCAGTTAAGTGCCACACGTGATACATGCTTGGGTGATCATGTATCTTTTGATACATGACTGATGAGGCTGAAGGTTTTTCCTTAAGTGGATTGCCATTTTTTTCTGTAGTAGAATGATTGCCAACCAAGGCTAAAGAACCCAGTCTGACTGTTATTTAACTCATAGCTGGGGAATATACTTGAGTTAAAAGCATAGGCAGATGTTCAATTTACACTCAAATCAAAAAGGTAGACAGACACCTGCTTTATGTTTAGGTCAAAAAGGTGAAAAAGTCCCAGTGTGTTCTTGAGTCAAAAAGGGTGACAAAAGTTCAGTTTATGCTCAAGTCAGAAAGGTAGATAACTAACCCATGTTATGTAAAACTGTATATCAAATAAAACAATCATACATATTTTTTCTTTTTCTTTTCTCATATTGAGAGGATTTTTGAAAGCGGTGATGGAGATGTAATCTACACTGGAATTTACTTTGTAATAACTAACTCTTAGAAAATTTCCACAGTATCATACATAAATAATCCTATCAGTTTCGAGGAATATAATTCTAACAGTACTAATTTTTAAAATCCAATTAGGTTCTTCAATACCTCTCCGGGCTGCTGGTTACGAACAAAATTTAACAAAATCAATGTTATCAAACATACTTTAAACTTATTTTTGAATCTTTTAAATCTGCAGAGTAGCAAATATGGGGTTATTCAAGAAGAAAGGGCAGATTTTGAAAATTTAATAAACAAATGAGTGTGAGTTCAATACCCGGTTAAGACAGTGGAGAACTTGAGAGGGAAATTAATAGGAGATAACTGATAACTGACAACATGGCATGTGGAACTAGAACAGTCTACCCCAGTGAGTGAAATAAATGTTTAAGTTCGACATTCCAACCACCTGAAGAAGGCCGGAGCATACAACAGCCGAAACGTTGTAATAAATATGGTGACAAAGAGGAGGACAATAGTCCGAATAATGTAAATAATGTACATAATACCTCATCTCAGAAATATAGACAGATACTAAAGGGCCGAAACGTTGTAATAAATATGGTGGCAAAGAGGAGGACAATAGTCCGAATAATATAAATAGTGTACATAATACCTCATCTCAGGAATATAGACAAATACTAAAGGGCTGAAATGTTGTAATAAATATGGCGACAAAGATGAGAACAATAGTCCGAATAATGTAAATAGTGTACATAATACCTCATCTCAGGAATATAGACAGATACTGAAAAGCCGAAATGTAATAAATATGGCGACAAAGAGGAGGACAATAGTCCGAATAATGTAAATAGTGTACATAATACCTCATCTCAGGAATATAGACAGATACTGAAAAGCCGAAATGTAATAAATATGGCGACAAAGAGGAGGACAATAGTCTGAATAATGTAAATAGTGTACATAATACCTCATCTCAGAAACATAGACAGCTACTGAAGAAAGAGAAAGTTTTTATAAATTTCAACCAAAAGTATAACTGGCTGTTCATTCAATGGATGTTGAATGCTTCCTTATAAGGAAACAGCTAATATCAGTTTTGACATTACTAATGAGTAATGAATTTGATCCATTGTGGGTGCCCTATACAAAAATTTGACACTACATCATCCAACAAGGCCTGACGTGTTATAAAATCAACCAACTAAATGAATGAAGCATTGGAAGCAAGAAAATGTCTTTACCTGGTGAATACATCAACAAGTTATGGTGTTGATGTTTGTTCTTATGCTGTAAATGAGATGTTGCAAATTATAATAGAGATAGGATGGGAAGTTCTTCTGCTTTTAGCATATTTTCAAGCTCTCTTATTTTTATTGGCTTATCATTTGTTTTGCTCCATGCAACATTCATTGTCAGGTCAGCTGTACCAGTAAAGAAGTCTTCAAGAAATTGAAAGATTCCTAAAAGAATTCATTAAATCTACCCTGAAATCACACTTTTATGATGAAGTGCACTTTTTAGAAAGATCAAAAGATAGCAGGGATGCATTTTGATGACTAAATAAAAAGGTAATGAATTTATATGAATAAAAGATTTTATGTGAAAAATGTTGAAAACTTGTGAATGAAAGTGATGTAATGAATATACATACACCTGGGTTTCCCTTCACAGTAATATGATTGGCTGGTGTCAGCTATAAATACAGACTGATGTGGAGGTACATGGACGACCCTATTGACTACGTTTATAGTCTTTGTCTATTGCCTACCACTATGATAAGGACCAGTCCATTATGGTTACCTGCTAGATTGTCCTACTCGGTTACAGTAGTCCAAAACCACTTTGCTACTTTGAACAAATATATCCGTTTTCGGGACATATCAGAAAGTAATAGACAAAAAAAAAAAATGAGAAGAAAAATTCAACAGCCCCACATAAGCAAACAGAGACAGCAGTAAATATAAAACCAATTTTGATTGGCTGAATTCCAAAAAGAATTCAACCAATATAATCTCAGGCCAAATCTTTTCAGACTTAACTAAGAGAGTCCATGATGCTGGACCTGACGGTGATTTTCTCATGGTTAGGTAACCTGGGAGAGGACATCTGATGTTTTAGCGGCTTGAAATGCTCAGTAATACCAGCTATAAACATAGAAGTAGGAGAGTTCTACAGGTGAGAAGTGCTTGATGTTATATTCTGTTGCAGTTAAATCTTATTTTGATTCACTCTACATGTCTGCTAGATGTGTGTGCTAAGAAAACAAAGCACAGAATAAAAAAGTTGTCTTTTGTGCAGGGCTTTCGAGCATCATATCTGGTCCACAAACCAAATACCCACAAAAATCTACATTGCCATAGCAAACTTTCCTAACAAAAAAAACAAAAAAAAACAAAAAAACCCACCATGGGGTTAAATAAAGGGTTAGGTTTGAAATTCCTACGTATATCACCTGAAGAAGGTACAACAACCGAAACATTGTGAATATGGCAATAAAGATGAGGACAACAGTCCGAACAATGTAAATAGTGTAAATAGTTACACTACCTGATCTCAGAAATAGAGACAGATGCTGAAGGTGAATATGGCAATAAAGATGAGGACAACAGTCCGGATAATTTAAATACTGTAAATAGTTGAAATACCTCATCTCAGAAATATAGACAAAAGTAAGGCTTAATTATCATTTTAAAGAAATGTACATCTTTTATTGAAAATCTTTAAATGTCTTTGAATATATGCTCTTTAGCGCTAGAGGGTGTTGTCAGTGATGTTCTGAATTGGGTCATTGGGCAGTTTCGGGTCTTTCAAACATCATACTCCCTCACCAAGTCAACCCCATCAGAGCTGATCAGTCTCTGATGTGCCCTCCCCCTCCAATCTAAATTAGCAGCCCGCAGATACTGACTTATTAGACAAACTATATCCCTCTGTTGCACATTTGATTGGAAGTTGACCAACAGCCAATCGCAATGGTGTGAGCTCTATTTAAGTTGTTTACGGGGGATTTTTTACTTTTTCTTTTTTTATGTGGATACTCGTCAGATACTTGGAAGGTAATTATGTGTTTTCCGTTTTTTTTTTTTACTTTTTTTCAAGTTTCATCTCCCCAGCTGATAATTACTGTTAGTAAAGAAAAAAAAAAAAAAAATAAAACAATAAAATAAAATAATAAATAAAAAAAAAAGATGCAACCTTAAAATAATTAGAAATTTACATTGTTTTTACGATTAAAATAAATAAATTACAACTTATGCAACGTGTTAAAACGAAAATAAATATATAAATAAATGTCGTCTAAAAAAACAAGTTGAACGAGTAAACTTAGAAAATTCGATTAAATCTGTTGATTAACGTGGTAAAATTAACATATGAGAATAACAAATAAAATTAATGATTTTGATCATTATGTGAAAAAAAGAAAAAAGCGGAAAGAGGGATGAAAAATGTTGCTAAGTAAGTCGTTTAACAAGAATTAGTCACAAATAATTATTAATTTAAATATAGTCGCATAGTTGCTGACAGAAAAGGAAAAATAGATAAAATGGAAGTCAAAAGACTTCTATTAAGTGATAAAAAACGAAAATGGGGGGAAAACTATCGAAGAAAAACAATTGACCCCCTTTTGAACTTTACAATGTCATGCCTTTATTCTAGATGCTAAAATACTGAAATCACACTTAATATGCAATATACCCCTACCAACATTTAAGCAACAAGTAAAGATGAAATAGATTTAGTTAAATAAATAAGCTAAAATTGGGAGATGTATAAAAAATAAAACTACAACTATTTTCTGACTATATACATATTTACAAACCAAATACAGCATTTAAAATTAGTTATAAGCTGTGACATATCTTTATACTATTTACATTAAAATAACATACAATTAAAGATTTATAAAACTACACTGTGTAAAATAATTTACAAAAAAAACAAAAAAAAACACGTTGTTTACAATACATCTATCTCGAATTTGGACTTTTTTCCCCCCTGATTGCTTGTCCATGCACTGGCTCATTTTAGCCATAACCATTTAGCTGTTTCTTCTGCTGTCTCAGTAATAGTTTGGATAGCCTTTCATCTTTTTGCTCCCACTATCCCAATATCTGTTAGGGCACTGACTAGTGTTTTTTGCTACAAAACCCCTTTGTGCCTACTTCAATTGGCTTGCAGCTTGCCTTCCATCCATTGCTCCTACAATTTTCCAGTAATTCATTGTATCTTAGTTTTTTTCTGTTCATTCGCTTCTTCTGCATTGTCCTCATAACAGACTGGGCATAAGGGCGATTCTGATTTAGTCCATAGTTTTAGGTTAACTGGGCTTGGGAGAAGGTTGTAAACTGCTCGAATTAGAAAATTCATGCCTATTTTGTTATGCAGACCATCTAACTTTCCTATGAATCATTGTTTCCCATTTTGTCCACGCTCCTTGTTGTTTTAACCCAATCATCTTTGCTACTCTCATTTCCTCTTCCACTGTGCGAATTTTGTCCAGTAAGAGACAATGTTTTTCTTTGCTTACGGCTTTGTCAATTCTAACTGTGGGGAAAAAAACCAAGCCTTTCACAACCAGTGGCAACAGTACCCAGTACTACTTTTTCACAAAGACGCTCTTCTGCCAATTTCAACTCCTTTACCGCGTTCCATTTCCTCCTAGTGTAGACATCAATATTTGCTCCTGCCACTTTTGGTTCCTTGGAGAACTTATATTGTATTACCGTTTGCACTATAGCGACTTTGTATTCTTCTACAAGGCTTTTAAATGGGAGTTGAAGAATATTGGAATTACCATAAAGGGCAGCGCTGCTGAGACATTTTGGTAGACCTAGCTATCTTCATAAATGAGCATTAATCTTTTTTTCTATCTGTTCTACGGATGAAGTAGTGAACTTATAGATAGACAACGGCCACAATATCTTTGGCAGGATAATGTTATAGGCAAGCGTATGGTTGCAAGAAAGAAATACGACAACAGCAGAAATAGATTTACGTGGTTTATTTCAACAGGAACGTGAGGGTTTGGGACAGCTACCTTGTGGTATAGTTCATAAGCCAGCTTCAGATCTAGGTAGATCTCTCATAGTAGTTCACACATGTTGATGGTGGTTGACACTCCCCTGCTGTCAGCAGCTGAACGTGACAGGTCTCTATCCTGGGCACCTGTGGACTGACTGTTGAACTTCCGTGTGACCCCTTTTATAGCGTTTTTTTATGGCTTAACAGGCTCGAAAAACAAAGTGAGTATAATTAGAAGGGAAGCATTTTTATTGGATGAAAAATAGAGCACTTTAAATATTATTTTATTTTTCGACCGGAACACGTGTGTTGGGAACATTTGTAAAGAAAGATAATGGTCATTTTGTGACGGGGCTTTGTCCCGTTTACATCCAGTTCTCGCTCTTGAGTATTTGCCTGTAAATCAGCCGAGATATGTCTTATTTTATTTTATAACAATAACATGCTGATAAATTCATGCCTTGTATCAACTGGGTAAGCCAGACTTGTCTACTTTGTCTAACTATACTTCTAAGATGTCCTTTGTTTCCTGGATTGGGACAGAGTCCTTCAGGGTATTGGCAAAATGCTTACACAAGTTCTTGATAGGGTTTTGCTTTATAGTTGGGATAAATTCGCTGGACAATTTAAAACGATCACTCTCTGATGGTTTTCCTTTTTTTGACACAAGTGACCTTGATTTGGCAATGTTGAAATTCATCCTCACCCATAAAATAAGTTTCTCTAAACGTTTTAGCAGCCACCTCGTACCAATCACAGACGAGGATGTTATGGTTATATCGTCCATGTATGCTGTTATTGGAGGTTGCTGTTGACCAGATCTTGTTAAAGAACCTCTGCATTCTATTTCCACAGCTTTTATGAGCATATTCATGGCTAAGGAAAAAAGGGTAGCTGAGATGGTGCAGTCTGTTATAATGCCTCTTTCCAATCTATGCCATATGCAGACTGTATCTGTTAATATTTTCTTTAAGTCTTTTGATGATATAGGCCTGTAGACATTAATTTCACTGTTTGTAAATGAATAAGAATGCCTACTAAAACAGGCACCCACTAAAATAACACTTATAGTAATAAGTAATATTGTTGGATTTAAAAGATCCGTTAATTGCTTAAATTCGTCCTGTGGCAACCTGATGACCACTCTATCAGAGTCAAACTCATCATCTTCAAACTGGTGATGACTTTGTGGCAGACCACACAGCCGTTGAAAGGACATAATTCATCAGGACCTCTGTTAGAGTAATCTGGTGCCAGAATGGGTCAGGAAATACCTTGTAAATTTGAACACCTCCAAAACAAAACTACTTTCAATTAACCACCATGGAGAACCTTTTCTACCTGCAATCAGCATGCCTAACACTAGACTCCAGAAGAGCAACACACTGCACCTTCTTGGCCTCATGTTTTCCACTAACTTGAAGTGGAGGGACTACAATGAATCAATAGCTGCATCTACTGCAAATAAAGATGGTTTACTGTGTTGTGTCAGAAAACTTTTCTTGTCAGAATTCATTTTGCACATTTACAAATCTACCATTCACCCAGGCATTGAATGCTGCTGCCATATCTGGTATGGTGCTCCTGCTGGTCTTATCAAGGTTCTTGACAAAATCCAAAGGAGGATCTGTAATGTAATTGATCCTGAGCAGACATCTTGACTTCAGTTACTTTCTCACCAATGTGACGTGGCTTCTGTCTTTCTTTAATATCAATATTTTCATGACAAGCTTTTTTCCCTGATGTCCGCACTACATGAAGTTAATGCGCTAGTAAATTGGCATGTACATCCAACTCTTTTATTGTTGAAATAGCTAAATGCAGCTGCCACTTCAACTCCAACAATTTCTTTCTTTACACTTCCTTTTCTTTTACTTGCTTCCCTGATAATTACAATGTCCAAAAATTTAAATGTAGTGTCAATCGCCATCTTTTGTCTTCTTGAATCCTGTTCATCTTTTTTTTTCCTTTCCTCAATCATCTCTATCCTCGGTCGTCGCTTTCACTTTCACTCCCTGTAACTTGCTGCATACGAGTTGCATTCCCTCCTTACTTGAGGTGAATTGATTAAAAAAATTGTCTGTCATTGTACCAAGACTGTGAGATCTGAAAGGATAAGGTGGCTCTTGTCAGCTCAGCATCTTAATGGCCTGAAATCCAGCTGTACCTGCAGCTTTTTAAATTACTACTGAGAGAGTTACAATTTTTGTACCAGCTTAGATCTCATGTCTCCAGTTAAAGTCCACATGTTGGGCTATTTCTCTTGCTGGAAACTGTATATTCCATCCCCCTCAAGTTGGTAGTCTTTTCTTCTTGCCTTTCTTTGCAACCTTCTCAATGAGTTCTTGCAGTTTTTTCTTCTGAGTATTCACCGTGTATCTTATGTTGTTAAAATTATGTCTGTCAATAATAAACCTTTGGAGGTCTTCTAGTTGAAGAATTGGTTGATGTAAAGAAGTAACCTTTTTAAGAATAAGTAGGTCAGGCATCATCAAGTTTTGAGGATGACCGTTGTTATATTATAACCGGGGAAGTACATTTTGTACTGATATTGGAGATTAGTCCACAGTAGTAGGGAGAGAATGGAAAAAGAATTCATTGCACAGGAAGTAAAAATTCTGTTTGTAAAACCATTTTTCTCAGCAAAAATCTATATAAAATATTTCCCTGATAATCAGTTGATAAGAATGGCTTGTTGAGAAAAGAAGCCCCAGGAAAAATACCATGTTGATATTATGAATTCTGCAACATTCTTTAATCGATGTAGTTTACATAATTTGTTCTTGATGAATTTTGCAAACCAAAATGATTGAAATTACCATATTATCTCTCTGTTAACAGCCAGGAGTCGACAATTCTTGGAGGCAACTCATTATCTGGTGACAAGTGTTGTCTGCAAAGTCTCTTACTGAGTTAACTCTTACTTTATTCACTTGTGAAAATGTGTGCATTACTTCATATGACACAAGGCTAAATGGGACATCGCAAGGAAAGGAAACAGGGAAGATTGTGTTTTCTCAACCTATCAAAATAGAAGAGCCCTATTTATTTACCTAGAAAATGAGCTTCCAAAATCTGGTCTTAGACTTAGATTTGAACCACTGACATATTCCAGAAAATAGATGCAGACTCTGGCAAAAAGTATCAAAACATTTTGAATTTGTCAAGAAATGGTTGCATAAACTTGATATAACCTGGATTCCAATTAGTGGGAAGCTTACTATGCAGGCATGAACAGAAATTTTCCTGTGAGTTACTCAGCTGACAGTGACCATTATATTCCCACTCTTTTGAGCCTCAATAGAGTTCAAAATCATTTACACAGTTTCTGTGGGGTATAGCTTCATACCAGACAATTTTTCTTGTCAGTATCCATCTTGCAAAGGCATGGTGGAGTAATGGATACAGCTCGGATTGAGGAATCAGAGAGCCAAGTTCGAATTCCAGTCAAATCCATTACATTCACTTACATGCTAATACCCTTGGGAAAGATATGAATCCTCTTTTTCTCCTCCCAGTTATGGGTAAATAGTAGAACAGACTGGGTTCTATAGCCTTGGATGGCAACAGGTCTACTGCAGAAAGAAATGGCAACCTACTGTGGAAAAAACTGCCTTGTCAGTCATGTATTGAAAAATACATGATCACCTAAGCGTGTATCACGCATGGCACATCACTGATCCATCTTGCACATGTATAAATAAGGCATTCAACAATGCATTGGATATTGCTGTCATGCTTGGTCTTGTGTTCTGGCTATATATCTTGAGATTCTTGTCAAATATTCAATGAAGTGTTTGTCATGTAATTGATCCTGAGCTGGCATCTTGACTTCAGTCACTTTCTCATGATGTGGCTTCTCTCTATCTTTTCAACAAATATGTTTCTATCAATTGTTCTGATGACCTTTTCTCCTTGGTGTCTAAGTCTCACTATTTTACTGTTGAACTAGCTACCACACACTGGAATTGACCCCTCCAATCTGAACATTGGGAAGTCTTCTTGCTGACAAATCGACCATGATTCTAACCTGAGTCTCATGGTCAGAATGTGAATGTTCAAACCACTCAGCCATGTACCCATATCCTAGCTGCGAGTAGTCAATAAAATACACTCAATAGGAGACCTCAGATGTGCATTTTTGAACAGGATGATTAAAAATTTAATTCCAAGGGATGTCACAAAGAGAATCATGGAACAAGTCCCAATCTACTCGTTGATAACAGAAAAGATATTCTGTTGATAGGAGGTACTTGGCTGGTAGTGAAGTTTATAGACACTACCATATGATCAGATTTGCCAAGAGAGCAGACCTGCATAGTCTGACATGAGTCAGGAATAGAAGTATAACAGAGATCAAGAAGAGAAGCGTATTCATCACAGTTACTGGGGAAATGCATGGGGAAGTGCAACATTTGCATGAGAGATTGAGAATTTCAGAGTTTGGATGCCAGCGAGGTCAGTGACAGAGTGTTTAAGCCACCAGGCATGGTGAGCATTAAAGTCACTGAACACAAATATATTTACAAATGGATGTAGGGAGATGACCTTGTCTATGTTATCAGAAATACTATATAGCACACAACAGTCATGAGAGGAAGGGGAACAGTAGATGAAGAAGAAACCTTCTATTGTGTTGTCTCTTCAGGACATGAAAAATCATGGTCCCCTCCACAATTTCCTGTCCTTTGTAGCTCTTAGTAATGTTTGTTTACTATCCATCCCCTTATCTTCCATGCATTTATACAAGCTTGTTAGGTAGGTTACTAACTGTTTCCCTCTGTCCATCTATTTATACAAGCTTACTTGCTATTTCTCACTGTCCCTCTTACTACCACTATATCCTATGAGTGTCAAATTTTCCAAGCCCTCTTTCCTCATCATGGGTACCTGTTCTTCCATCCATTTACACAAGCTTGTTAGGTACTTACTTGCTGTTTCCCTCTGTCTCACTTGCCTTCTGTACTGTGAATGTTAAACTCTCCATTCCATCTTTCCTAATTACATGTCCAAAAACTTTGAATTGGATCTGAATATTTATCTGAATGAAGTATGTGCCTTTTTTGTTTTCATATCCTTAAAACTTTCTTGTTGCTCACATGCTTCATCCGTGCTATTTTCAGTATCCTTCTGTAGAACAAAATCTATGTTGCCTCAAGTTTCTTCTTTATCTGAAAAGAAATTGTCCATTATTCATTTCCATTTAGTAGTATATATAGTGGAAAGATTATATAGAATCAGTTGCTCCATCTGCTGGTAGGAAAGTTGATTTACTGTGTTGTCCTAAACAATTTTTCTTACCAGATTCTATCTTACACATTTATAAGTCTACCATTAATGTGTTGAATATTGCTGCCTCATCTGATCAGGTGCTTCTGCTATGTATTTGGAGATTCTAGATAGAATACAAAAAATATTTGCAATTTTATTGGTTGTAACCTGGCATCTCAATTTCAGACACTTTCCTACAACTATAATGTATCTTCCATGTGCCTTTTCTATAAATATTTTTATGGTAATTATTCTGACGAGCTTCCCTCTTTGGTACGTACACTTTATGAATTTAAGCAGACTACTAGATTGACAGCAACTTCTCATCCTTTTACAGTTGAAATAACGAGATGTAAGCATTGTTGTGCTAGAAAATTTTTCTCATCTGAATCCATCCTTGAAATCTATAAATCAACCATCTGTCCTTGCATGGAACATTGCTGTCATATATGGTCTGGTGCTCCTGCTGTATGTCTCAAGGTCCTTGACAAAATCCAGAGACGAATATGCAAGATGATAGGTTCTGATCTGGCATCTAGTCAACAATTGCTATCCCACAGACATGCCATGGCCTCCCTCTGTCTATTCTACAAATATTTTCACAGCAACTGTTCCAACAAGCTACTTTCACCGGTTCTTAGATTGCATGAATTTAAACAAGCTATCAGGCTGGCATCTTGGTCCCACCCTTTCACTGTCAAAATGATTAAATGTAACCATCTCTTCTACTCAAACAGCTTCTTCTCTCACGCTTCCTGTCTGTGGAACTCCCTTCCCCTTACTTGCTTGCTCAATGACTATAATCTTCAAATATTCAAGTGTAATGTCAATCAACATTTGACACCCTGAGCTTGTTCCCATCCTTTTCTGTATCCTTTCCTCAAACATGCCTCTTTATTCTTGTCCTCAATTCTATATTACCCCTTGCATGCTAGTGGCACTTCCACCTTGCTTGGGGTGAGTTGCTTTAAAAAATAAAAATAAAACAATAAGTTCTATGCTAACAGTTTCTACTCTTGCTTGTGGAACTCTCTTCCATATTCTTGCTTTATATTCAACTTTGATCTTCAAAAATTTAATTGTTATATTCTGTCTTCTTAATTCCTGTTCTTTTATTGTTCTCTCTCCTTATTAATATTTTTTCTTCTCATATTCTTTTACATTTAGTAACCTTTTGTTCCTTAGTGGCATTATTGCATTGCTTGACTAAAAAGAAAAAGGATTTTCTTTGGAGAAGGATTTTCTTTGTTTCTAATGACCTTTTCCAGCTTCCTAATTCTCCATTTGTATTGCTCGCTCCAGTATCTCTCAATCAAATAGTGTTATCTCTTTACCCTAGCTCAACAGGAACAAGCATGAAACAACATCATAAGAACAAAATAATGACACAATTGATAAGCAAAAATATCTATTAGAAAAAAGTCACCTGTAGATGGTCAGAGGGTCAGTCAATTAATTAACTGCCATGCATGATATATGCTTGGGCGATCATGTCTCTTTCAATTTATGACTGACTAGACTAAGATTTGCCAACTAAGGCTATAGGACCCAGTTTGTCTTGTTATTCAAACCATAGCTGGGAATAGAAGTGATGGATTCATATCTTTCCCATGTGTATTTGTACTTAAGTGAATATAATGAACTCAACTGGAATTCAAACTTGGCTGTTTGATTTCTCATTCAGAGTCAATATCCATTACACCAGACACATATTCGTAAAGGGAAGTTGGTTAAAATTTTGAGTTTATCATTATTTTTTTAAATCAATATCACTCTACACAAGGCAGTAAAGCCACTAAAACACAAAAAGTTACAGGGTGTGGAAGAATTAGGACCAGAAACATTAATAGTGAGCAAGGAGAGGAAAGGGTAATCAGGAGGACAGTAGATAATGTTTAAATTTTTGCAGATTAAAGTTGGCTGGAAAGAATACCACAAATGAGAAGTGTGAGAAAAACTCTTACATCTAGCCAACTCAACTGTAAATTGATGAGATCTAGACATTTAAATTAAAAATGGTCTAGGTACTATAATGAAGTGCTCATTACCATGAAAGTATTTATAGAAGAGGCAATGGAAAGTGACTGAAGCCAAGCTGCCAGATCAGAACCAATAATATTGCTAATTCTTCTTTGGATCTTGTCAAGGAGCTCAAGGTAAATAGCAGGGATCCCAGATCATATGTGGTAGCAATATTCTAAGCATGGATGAATAATATATTTATAGATATGTAAGATAGATTCTAGAGAGAAAAATGGTTTTGCATGACACAGTGAACAAACTTTCTTAGAAGCTGACCTAGCAATATCTTTAACTTTGCTGTATTAGTTAAATAAATCCAGTGAGGAGACATATGTTTTATTTATATAAAGGTGATTTGTTATCATTTTACTGATATAAAAACAAAAAATCACCCTTCATAAGATTCAGTATTGATCATTACAAGTGGAACTATTTGTATATGTTCACCTGAAAATATCAAGCAGTTGCAAATTAGTTGTACATGGTAAAAAAGTCTGTTTTAAGAGCAGAAAGGAAATGAAGAACCATTTCATTGAATTCTTTTGTAGTTCAGAAAGCGTTGGATTTGTTTTTTTGTTTTTTATTGAAAGAATGAATGAGAATTTAATCAAAGGATGTTGACTGCAAACCTTCATTGCAAAAAACAAAAACAAAAACAAAATAGAAATAAAATAAATAATTAGCAAAATTCTGAGGATTTGAAAACAACAAGTAGACAACTTGTTGATGAATTTGAATAATAGTCTTTTTGTACTTGATCTGCACTCAAACTTCTCATTGGATTGAAAATAAACATGGAAGAAGAAAAAAGTAAATATTTACTCAAACCACTTAAGCTGAATGAAAAAAGCGAAAATCTATATACAGTGTAACCCGGATATAAGAGAGATTTTTTCTGGTCCCAAAGTGTTCCCATACTTACTTAAACAAAATAGACCAAACCCGGATATAAGAGAAACCCGGATATAAGAGACTTCTTATCGGGTCTTGACAACTCTCTTATATCCGGGTTACACTGTAATGCTAAAACTCTAATCTTGTATGAATGTTCCCAAGAGAATGTTTCCTTTCTGATCATGAGACCTGGCTTCGAATCTCATCATGGTTGATTTGTCAGGAAGGAGACTTATGGATAATATTTGAGTGCACTGAGGTCAATCTCAGCATGTGGCACCTTTGAAAAAATTTGTGAAAACCATACCACAGGTTGACCCAAGCCTTGTGAGTGAAATTTGGTAGGCAGAACCCTTGGAGGCTGTCAATAGCTGTGCTAGTACAAAGTCACAAGTCATCATGACGAGTGTGCTGGCCTTATTCAGATTGTTGATCATGCTAGATAACACACTCTCTCCTAGAAACTGTACCTATGGTCTGCTCAGCGTAGTTACAGTATAAACCACAGGTAGTCTAATAACATAATTGTGCCTGAGTGAGCATCTGCAATGGGGATTGGCTAACCACCCTAATAGATGGGTATCCTTGAATTTGAATGGCCAGCTATTATTATTATGTTTCCAAGATACAGCTTAAACAATACATAACAATCCAGCTGATCTAGAAGCATATTATACCTTGAACGTCTACTGAGTGCAGTGCCAAATTAAAAAAAAAAAGACAAAAGCTGTGAGTGGGTGTATCAATGTGATGTAAGTGGGGTTTAGTAGTTCAAATATCCTCTGCTTCTCCCAGGATTTCTCTTGTCCTTCCTTATTCTTAAAACTTCTTCTTTCTCTACATCTATTACAACCTTTCTCTTATGTCCTTTTTTTACTCTCTGACTAGCATGTTGGTTCGTCAAGTTTGCTGAAATGAAAAAAATCACCAACTCCTATTTTTGGATGAGTTTTATAGTTTCTTTCTTCCTTCCCATAATTCATTTTTTCATACCATAATGTCTCTCCATAAAAGAAATCACCTATCACCTCTTCTTCTCCTCCGCCACCATAAGGTAAGAGACATTCCATTTTTCTCTTTTTCTTTTCATTCAAACTACATATTCATAATACATCATAACAACATTATTAAATAAATTTGAATATACATAACACAAAATATGTTTATACAATTCACTACATTAGAACTTTTTTTATAAACAAATATCTCGGCTGTTTGGGAGCTACTTGATGACAAGTAAAGAAACCATGTTTAGTAAGAAAAAATATATCTATAATCAAAAATATAATTATTATATTAAAAAAATTATCAAGAAAAAATAAATGAAACTAAGTGAACAAAAAGGAGGCATCCATACTTTATTTCAGTAAATATGGCTCTCCCTAAGCAGACGATTGCAGTTTGGGATTTTTTTGTTTTTTTTTGGAATGACCTTCTTTGAAAATGAACTTTGAAAATTATAATATGATAAATACTAAAATTGGTATAAATTTTCACCCATGGACTACAATTACTTGAAAGGTGTGTGGTGTGATTTCAGTTTACAATGCTATTCTACAAAATGTAAACTTTTTCTTATGTTTAAGGGGAATTAAGTGTTATTCATGGAAGCAATATATTAATTGTTAAAACTAGTAAATTTATTTCAATAATTTTAATATGTTGGACATTTAGTTATTTTTTTCTGTTGTTCTGTGTATCAGGAACAGCATTTTATCTGTTATTTGATCTAAGTAATAATAATAATTGTAAATTTTGTATTGCACATAAAAATTAAAATATGTGTAATTAATAATAAAATTTATGATATTGTTACCTGTTGTAGCATACCTACAGACAATAATGGGTATGTCCCCATTCACATAAATACAATATGTTGGTCTGCAGCTGGAGATTCATTGTGGAATTCACTTGATTCACTTCTAGCAGTTGACTGCTTCTTCTATGTGCCACTGGCAAATCTTATATCTGTTGTTCTTGTCCTAAGTATTATTGTTCATTATCAACCTTTGTTTGATTATTCTGTTCAGTAAACTTCCCTAGGTTGCAACATTATCTCATCATTTAGTATCATGAACTGCTTTTAAAAGGAACCCAGCAGGTTTATGGATGGTTTTGTAACTTATTAAAGAAAGGACATGTTCATCATTAAATAAAAGAGAATTTTGTGATCAATCAATTGTGATTCAAGTGGACTCAGTTTCATTTGGAACATTGAAAGGTTGATTATTATACTGATGGACTAATGTGATATACCAAAGTCAAATTTGAAGAAAAATAATCTTGATGATATGAATGAGTTTTCAGTATACAAATATAAGAAAATTATAAATGTCAAATCTGAAGACACTCTCAGTTACGTCCCTTGGATGATTCCCTTTTACAGAGTTAACTGAAAAAGAATGTTTTCTAAGATCTAAGAATTTAAAGCTTTCCTATTCTTTTGGGGATCTTATAATTTTCTTATATTTGTATACTGAAAACTCATTCATATCATCAAGATTATTTTTCTTCAAATTTGACTTTGGTATATCACATTAGTCCATCTGTATAATAATCAACCTTTCAAAATAAGATCAAATTGTAAAGAATACCATTTCATACAGAGGAAATGCTGATCCAATGTAATGATAATAATAATAATAATAATAATAATAATAATAATACACTGATGTGCTAAAAGTCATAGGAGAGGTGTTAAGTATTACGTATAAAATCATCTTGCTCAGAAAACTGCAACAGCTCAATATGGCATTGATTAAACAAGTGTTAGAAGACTTCTGGAGAGATGTTGAGCCATACCATCTTGATAGTTGTCTACAGCTCTCTGATATTTATAGGTGCACTATCTTGCATGTGAATAGACCACTACACAATGTCTTATAAATGCATGACTGGGTTCGTTTCAGGTAAACACGGTGACCACACCATTCATTGAAATCTCCAGAATGTTCTTTCCCACAGATGCAACATTTTAAGCTTATCATTACTCTCTCTGTTATGCTTATGCATAATAAAAGGTATGCTAATCAAGATATTCAAGAACTTCCCTGCCCTACACAATAGCCAGAGCTATACCTCATTGAACATGTATGCAACATGATAGGACAAAGCCTGATTGATTGTCACAGTACTTATATTATGCAAAATTTCTAACATGATTTGCTGTGCTTGACAAGATTTCTTAATCTAATTTTTATCACTCTACTGGGTTACCAAATGCATGTGGATGGTCTTGGTAGTACCTATCTGCCATCAGTACAGCATTATAACAAAAGACAGCTAGGGTGAATTCGGAAGAAAGTAAATAATGCTTTTATTTTCTAGAAAGAGAGCATGCCAAGAAAATGTAGCAATACGTTATATGCCTTCTCTCTGATCCTGAAAATAGAACATAGTGGATGTTATCAATCTGTCATTACTCACAAGGCTGGTACATCATGTTGCAAGAGGCTGTGTTTATCCATATGTCAGGAATGTAATTGCCTTTGCCTTTTGTTTGAGAGAACTGACAACTGCATGAAGTATGTCTAAGGCTTTTACTTGTCAAAACATACTATTGCAGCTGTAAAACTGCAAATAATCAAAACAAAGACATTAACAAGCATGCAGATACAAGATAATATAAAATGTCATTTAACAAACATGCAAACAATACAAAGAATATCACAATAATACATCTCAAGGCCATGTGTGGCACAAAGAAATGGCAAAATATATGACAAATACTCGAAATATAAGAGAGAGGAATATTTATACATTAATAAAATCTATAAAAGACGTGTATAACACAAAACTGAAGCTAACTTTTTCAACAAATAAGGCATAAAAAAATTACTCCTTAAATTTTTCTACCAAATGCATAGGTGTAAAGAAATAAGATTTTGAGAAAAAAATCTAAAAAGTTTTCACTTTACCAGGAAGGAAAAATGTTAAAAAAAAAAACCCCAAAAAACCTAGTGTGTTTAAAATAAAAAGAAATATTATTTACCTCATTGGCAAGTAGGTGGAAAGCAAATTAAAGAGATAGGGTAGTAAAAGCAAAGAAAATACAGACAGGTGTATCTTCGAGTGTGTCTGAGCCCAAGAGACTAACGTTGTCTCCTGGCCAGAATTTGACTCCAAAAAGGCTCGGTTAAAATTGTATTGCCACTATATAAGGGTGCATAGGAATAATGGTAAACATGAATGCTCAACAACTAAAAATAATTTAGGGTCACCCTACCATCCCATCCTGCCAAAATTTTTAATATCCAAATTGTGTCAAAAAAATTTCTGCTGTCAACATACCAATTTATAAAACTTGTATTTTGCTTTATAAGAAAAACAAAAAGTTTTTGCACTAGGGTCCTTTTTTATTAGGGAGTGACCAAACTATTTCTTTAGGGACTATTTTTAAGGAGTGAACTAGACTGGTCATCACGACAGAAATTTGGAAAGGTACTGAAAAGCACCTGTTTATTTATCCAAAAACAAAATAACTGGCGGCATCCACAGTGAAAGCATCTTCTCTTTTCAGGCTGTACCCACAAAACTGTTCTCTGTACAGACTGAATTCATTGACTGGCCAAGTGGATACTTACTGGGAAAAAATGAAAGACAGCTAACTTAACATCTGAAAATATGACAAGGGGATGCTGAAAAGTTAACAATCTGACCAACACAGAATTTTAAAAATTCTGATGTTTGGTCATTTGATCAAAATGATTTCAGAAAAAAGATCAGGTTGAGATCTTTTCTGTGTCTCCTCATAAATACTTCTTCTTTTATGTGCCATGTCCTTTCAGGATATATGTGACCATGATTCTCCACATCTTCCTGCGCCTTGTAGCTCTTAATAAGTTTTGTCTTTTTGTTATTTTTTCCAAACCCTGTTCTACATCCATTTACTCAAGCTCATCACATATGTTACATGCTATTTTTCTCTGTCCCTCTTTCCCTCAATCTGTCCTGTGACTATCAGATTTTCCAAGCCTTCCTTTCTCATTATGTGCTCCAAAAATTTCAACAGCTTCTTTCTAATGTTAAGTGTAAGTTTCCTTTTTGTTTCCATTTTCTCCAAAACTTTGTCATTGTTAACATGTTCAGTCTATGGTATCCTCAGCATCTTTCTGTAGTACCATATTTCCGTTGCTTCAAGTCTCTTCTTCATCTTTGAGGAGATTGTCCAGCATTCACTGCTATACAGGAGGACAGATATCACATAACAGTTCAATACTCTTTTCTTTGTTTCTAATGAAATTTTGTCTCTTAATACCCTGCTTAGCTTTTGGAATGCCTCTTTGGCCATCCCAATACATCTTCGGATTGCACAAATGAGTGAAAAACCCTGAACAATACAAATTGCATTAACATTTAAGTTGGTCACATCTATTAACACTTTCCCTGCTGAATTTTTATAACATTTTTATGTGACTGTACTGGCCCTTTCTAGGGAAAAAATTATAAAGACGCTGATTTCTATTTTGGTTTCAGTCCAACACACTGCAGTACATACTATGCTAAATGACACACCCCAACACAAAGTATAATAAAAATACATAAAAAAAACAGATTGTACTGTATGCTACTATATGTCTACACTAGTTTAGAAATGGTACTAAAAACTAGGTAGTTTATAACACAAACAATAATGACTGATATTTCACTGTGTCTTGAAAGCACATATACAGCCTGTATGAAGTTACTATACAAATCAAACAAAAACCTCATTAACTCAAAAGGTTCTAAACAAATACTTGTCAAATTTAAACATTTCCATCCTTAGTAAAATGTTTAGTGAAATTTTATGCCATTTTTAATGGTTAGTTTTTGAGATATTTGGAATTTACAAAAATGAACTTATTGAAGTTATGCAGATTAAACTAATCAGACCTCTGAAATCAAATAAAAACTATTTTTTCTTTTCGTCCATAATATATGTTGAAACATGGGTAAAAGAAAGGATCTAGCAACTGCTGAAAAACAGAAAAATTATTGAGTGAAGGAATGTCCAAATTTGGAGATATCAAAGGAGCTTTGCAGAAATCATCGAATGATAAAGAAGGCTGTTGAAAATATAAATAAGTTGAGAACTCAAAGTAAAGGAAAAGACTTTAAAAACTTTCTTCCTTGAGATGGACATAAACTAAAGTGAGTTATAGCAAAACAACCACTTTTGAGCAGTGCTCAGATCTTTGAGAAAGCTGGAATTGAGGGAGTCAAGAAGGACAAAAGGTGTAGAATACTTTGTGAATTGGGATCCGTAAAAAATCTCCTAGGCAAACATCTTTCACTAAAGCAAATCTTTTAAAGCATCAAAATTGAGCCAAGAAATACATGAAAATTAACTTTTCTAAAGTAATTTTCATGAACGAATTTCAAGTGACATTTGATGGGCCTGTTGAATGGGCCAAAGGATGGATTTTATCCAATTCAGATATGCCTGTGTCTAAAAGAAAGCAACAAGGATGTGGCAATGTTATGATATGGGCTGGAATTGTCACCCAAACCATTCAAAGTTGATGAAGCAGTAAAGCTGAACAGTGCTAACTATTGTGATTTTATGAACAAGACTTCCTTTGCCTGGTATAAGTCCCCGTCTCAAAGTGAAGTGTGTATATATGCATGGCAATGCTCTTTCTCATATATCTAAGCTTACCTGTGAATTATTTGAACATAAAGGATTTACAAGGAAGAAGATAATGGAATGGCCATCAAGTCCCGATCTGAATCCAATCAAATCGTCAATTGTAAAGATGAAATTATATGAAGGTGGCAAACAATATAACATCAAAGCAGACTTATAGGAAGCAATTAAAACTACCATGTTGGAAATTGAACCTGCTGAAGGAAAAAAAAATTAACAAAAACAATGGATAATAGATTCCTGGCAGTTATTGAGAAGAAGGGTTACCACATTAAAATGTAAAGGATTCAAAGACTTATCATGTATTTGTTATTTATTCTATTAGAGACGTTGATCAATTTTTGATACTTTTATTACCGTTTTATTAAAGTAAAATGTGATTATTTGGGTTTGCCTAATAATTTTAGACAGTAATTTTTTAGAATACACCAAATAACTTCAATAAAACATAAAATTTTAACTCAGGCTTTATTTTGACATCTAAATTTATTGTTTAAAATTTGACATCTTTTTTTCAAACCAAGTTTTAATTATTGAAGTTTACATGATTTGCTTCATAACTTCAGACAGGATGTATATGTTGACAACAAGAAAAATAAGTTTTGTAAAGACATAATTATATCCACAGCAGTGGAAGTGTTAATCTGTTCAAATTAGATTAAAAAATTACTCTGATCTTTCTTAAAAACATGTATTTGATACTTTCATTGCTGCATTCGTCACGCATTGTTGCTTGGCTATGCTGGTCTGTTTTGAAAAAAATATGGTTGGGAGTTTATACATATGCATCTCAAAAATATAGTGCAGTGCAATATGAAACTTGTAATTTAAAACACTAGAATTTTTTTGCAACATGATGACACATTTTGAAATCCTCACAGTATTTAGTATTATTTGAATTTATTAAAGTTTTTTGTCAAGATTTACAAACTCTGTTTGATTCAATTTCACAAACCAATCGATGAAATTTAAATAAGCTGATTTGTTTGGAAAAATACTTTGACAAAAACCTCATTTCATGTTTTAATAATTTCTTTAAGTTAATTTAATTTTATACGACTTCATGGTACACAGTATTTTTAAGAAAATTTCTTTTTTTTTTTACTTTTTCCATTTTAACAGCAAAGAATAAATTCTTAGGATTTCTTACTCTTCAGCATGCAACATACTACTGGCAATGTGTAGATATTTCTTTCTGGAGCAAAATTCTAACTTTTTGAAGTGTTTGGCCTTGTGATTTGTTTATAAATCTTGCAAATGCTGTGTGAACTGGAAACTGAAGTCCTGTATCTAAAAACTTAAAGAAAAAATATGTAAAAATTATTGCATTTTTATTAAATAAATATTCATTATTTTATCCATTACATTGTTTTTAAAATAGTGGGAGTATTTTGTATGTTAAATAATAAAACTTTTAGTTTTTCCAAAAATATTAATGAAAATATATTGTAATAAGCTATGCACCCTAATAAAACCAACTGAACTTTGTACCCCCTTACCCGTTTACACTTCTCTCCAAAATTTGTTTTTGATCAGTCAATATGTGACTATTTTAGAGGGTGTGATGGACAGACAGATGGACTAAGTCACAGAATTTTATATATAGACTGGCAGTAGAGCCCGGTGTTGTCGGGGGATGTGACAGTAAGAGATAGATCAAGTATCGACCATCATAAAGACTGAAAAATAAAATTGACAAAGATCATTGTTTAAGGTTGACGGACACACATGTCTTAATTAGGGTTTTTTTTGTTTTTTTACGAATTGTTCAAACCCAAATTCAAACAAAAACATTGTTTTCAATTGTTATGAGTCTACTGATTGAATAGGATTTTATTATAAACAATTGTCTTGTAAATGGAATTTTTAAAGCATTCTGAATGTAAAAATAAAGAAAAAAGTATGCAAGACAATAAGAAACACTACCTGCCAAAAAAAAGTAGAGTTTTGTTGAAATTGGTTGAAAAATGTAGGAAATCCGATCCCATATATAAATGAACACACACACACACAACCAACCTTGGTTTTATAATAAGTATAACTCGATATGAGTTGTCCCCCTTTCATTCTGGCGACAGTGATGCTTCTTAATCGTGTTTTCAAATTGATTTTGTGCAAAAACAATTGTGTTTTTCCAATTTTTGGTACTGTCAGAACCACCGCAAGATAATTTTATGTAGTCCTGTGAAGTTTTGTTGAAATCGGTTGAAAAATGTAGGAAATCCGATCCAATATATAAACGAACAGACACACAACCTGGGTTTTATAATAAGTATGATTCAACACAAAAGTGGCTGACTCACTTTATTCCCCATCCTTAAGTCAACATGACATTACCAGATTTTTTTTCTTGTTGAGTATGAGCTTATTTAGACAAACAATCCCAGCAAGAGAACTCAAAAGAAGAATATGTTTTAGCCCATCAGGGTTCAAGTAAACACAAATATTATGAAAAAATATAGTTATTAATATAATTTATTGTTCTTTTTAGGGGTGAAAATATAATGCAGATATTTTTTAAATTCATTTTGGAAATAATGCTTGCAAAAAAAAAACGGTTTATCTGTTCTTATTACTATTATCTATCTTACAAAAATATGCATTTAATTAATACATTCACTGCTGCATTGTTATAGCACTGTTGCCTGGCTGTACTGGACATGTAAATAGTGTAAATAAAGATATTCTGCAGTACAGATTAAACTAATAACAACCCCCAACATACATCATAATAAAAGTGCATCACAAAACTGGTTATGCTGTACACTATTCTATATCTATGTTAGTTTCAAAATAACACTAAGTGTTAGTTTATAACACAAATGCTAAGGGAATAATGTATATATATACATTGCCATCAGGCAGTTTCAGATTCATAAAGGCCTGTAAGTATATTTTGAAAATGGAATTCTCAGTATCCTACTGTAGAACCACATTTCCATTGCCTCCAGTTTTCTATTCATCTGTGGGGAGATTGTCCAGCATTCACTGCCATATAAGAGGATGGATATCATATAGCAATCCAACACTCTTTTTTTTTGTTTCTGATGGATGGTGGAGTAATGGATAGCAGCTTGGATTGAGGAATCGGAGAGCCGATTTTGAATTCCAGTCAAATCCATTACATTCACTTACGTGCTAATACCCTTGGCAAAGATATGAATCCTCTTCTTCTCCCTCCAGCTATGGGTAAATAGCAGGACAGACTTGGTTCTATAGCCTTGGATGGCAACTGGTCTAGGAGAAGGATAACTCTGAATTCAAAACCTGCGGAGGGTCGTTTGGGGACCTTGTGTAAACAGCCCTTCAAAAAGTGTGGATGGTCCTGCACGAAACTTTCACCACTATAATCAAAATCTCATGTGCTGTTGTTGGGCTGTTGGTTTCCTGGGAACTGATCTGAAGCCTATACATGTGGGTTTGGGGACCGCTTGTGAATTCCAAAATTCCCATGAAACTCCAATATTGGAGCCGGCTCAACCCACCTCGGGTGAATGCCGTTACAAGAACAAGAAGAGAGAACAAGAGAATGAAACTTTTCCATTACTCAGCACCTTGCTTATCTTTAGGAATGTCTCTTTCACTTGTCCAATATGTGTTTGGATCTCAGTGTCACATTTTCCATCCTTTGTTAAAAAAAACTTCCCAGATATTTAAACTTCTGTACCTGCTTGATGTTAACATCTCTAATTTGTAAGTCACACCCTGGGCTTTTCTTCTTGCTGACTACTAGTTAGTTTATAAACAGATGATATGAACTGGCATTTCATGATGCCTTGAAAAATATATATATATATATATATATATATATATATATATATATATATATATATATACACACACACACATCAGGCAATATAAATTTCATAAAGACGTAAGTATATCTACATAGTGGAAGTGTTAATTAAACTGTCAGCACACTAAGCTAAGTAACATCCCACATCACAATTATATTTTTTATATTCCGTACTAATAGGAATATATACTTGAAAAACAAGGTGGATAAAATAAGTAAAGTAAAAAAGCAGTACAATAAGAATAAAGGTAACAGTTATGCACAAGGTCATCACAAGTCAATCCAGCAGTGAGTGCTACTATTGGAAGGTTGGTAGTTCTCACATAAGTCTTAGTTGTACTCAACAGATCCCATCTAGTCACTGTAGTCTGTTGACTTAAAGCTACTTATAGGTAGTTACTATCTATAGTGTAGTCACTCATGGGGGTGATAGGTTATTCCATTACATCAATATTGTACACTAATATATGTATGTTGGTTTGAAAATAGCACTAAATGTTAGTTTATAATAAAAACATTAAAGGCTGACATTTCATGATGTTTTGAAAATGTATATATACATTGATATCAAGCAATATAAATTTCAAAAAGACATCTAAGTATGCCTTGAAAATGGAATTCTCAGTATCCTTCTGTAGAACCACATTTCTATTGCTTCCAGTATACTCCTCATCCATGGAAAGATTGTTCAACATTCACTGCCATATAAGAGAGTGGATATCACATAGTAATTCAGCATTCTTTTCTTTGTAACAAAACTTTTCTGTTTCTCATAACTTTGCTTAGGTTTTGGAATACTTCTTTCACTAGTCCAATATGTGTTCAGATTTTGATGTTGTTGCATTTTCCATCCTCTGTTAAAGCATTTTTCAGATACTTAAATTTCTGTATTTGCTTGATGTTTACATCTCCATTTTATAACTCACATCTTGGTCTTTTATCTTGCTGATAATGAGTTAGTTTATAAACAAATGCTATGAACTAGACTGGCATTTCATGATGTCTTGCAAGCATCATATATATATATATATATATATATATATATTATTAATAGAGATTTTATAAGTATAAGAAACTATACTCGCTCGGAAAACCTTTGGTGTGTTGATTTGCAAATAAACAAGCCAATACCAAAGGGAAAAAAAAGTATAAAAAAAAGAAAGAACCAAGAACATGTACATTAACTGAAAATAATCGTCCAGCATACGAGTCCAAGGCCCAAAGAAAAACTATATATATATATATATATATATATATTGACATCAGGCAATCTAAGTTTCATAAAGACATAAGTACATTCACAGCAGCGGAAGTGTTAAGTGTTTATTTAAGCTGCAATAATACTGGTCGGATTTATTAAACAAATATATCAAAATTTTCATTCACTCTAATCCTTACATATGCAGTGATACTTCAAATTCAGGAAATGTGGGAAAACAAAATATTAATCCTTTTTAAGTCTTTTTAGAAACAGTGAAAGTGTTAATTAAACCATCAAAATTGAAAATTGCATATGATAAGATTTTTTACAAACTTTATATCTGTTTTTAAAACCAGATAAAGTATTTCCATGTGGATGTTAATTAATGAAATATTTTACAAAGTTGTGTAGAAGGAAATATGTTAGAGTAATGGATAGTGGCTCAGATTGTGGAATCGGAGAGCTGAGTTAAAATTCCTGTCAAGTTCATTACATTCACTTACATACTAATACCCTTGGGAAAGGTATGAATCCATCCCTTCTTCCCCCAGCTATGGGTAAATAACAAAACAGACTGGCTTCTATAGACTTGGATGGCAACTGGTCTAAGAGAAGGAAAACTTTGAATTCAAAACTATATGTAGACCTGATGAAGCATATATTATGCAGCTAAGGAAAGGATTGTCCACATTGACTAGGTGATCTTGACTATGGTCAACTCCTTATATATTAACTAATAGCTAAGATCTAACACACATACATATGTGTGCATGTACCTTACAGCAAGCATAAGATACAAATAGGAAGCAATAAAAAAAAAAGAGCAACTATTGATAACACTGCTCTTTCAATCAAGTTTATAAATAAAACAAATTATCTACTAATCTCTAAATACTAAATTACAAACAATAGAATCAGATGTAATAGTGTTTGAATTTCTTTGATAAAGCATTGACAAATAATTTACAATGCCTCATCTAAGAAATTATTAAGTTTAAATGATTCCTATGGGTTAGTCTTTGTAGCTGAATTAAAAAGGTATCATCATTAATCATAAAGGTACCATCATGGAATAACATTTGAATTCAGATATCACCAGAGACTTAAGAATCCAACTCTATTGGTAAATAGTAGGACAGATTGGGTTCTATAGCCTTAGGTGGCAACCAATCTTGGAAAAGGAAAACTCAGTATTCAAAACTGTATATAGCCCTGGAGAAACACATACTATGCAGCTAAGGAAAGGATCGTTTGCATTGACTTGCTGATCTTGACTACAGTTGACTGTTTTTACAACATTGCAGGTATTCAGTAGCCTTTCTCAATTGGTAATAATAGTTAATGTGATGAAATTCTTTTTTTTTATATGCAAATGTTCATCTTCTTTTCATTTCTATTTGTTTATTTTAGACTTCAAGTCGCCAGTCACAAAAGCAGGTCCAAGAACACGTTAAGCATGCATCCAATCCAACCAAAATTCTGCCATTGAAATCAGAAAGTCAGTCTGAAGAAAAAACATTTGCTGAGCTAAATTCTTTCCAATGGAACACTTGGGAAAAGACATTACTTGGTAAGAATCATGATAAGCACTTCTATTTTCTTGTATGTCTCAGTTTAATTAGTAGCTAACTCATCGACTTTGTGAACTGGATTAGAAATAGTCACAAGGACAAAGTCGAATAACAAAGTTTATCAATGGCTAAATTTGTTTACTTATTTCATCAAGCTATGGGTAAATAGAAGAACAGACAAGGTTCTATAGCCTTGGATGGAAAATGGCCTACCACAGGAAGGGCAACTTATTGCGGGAAAAAATCTGCCTTGTCAGTCATGTATCGAAAGATACATGATTGCTTAAGCATGCATCATGCATGGCACATAACTGACTGATTTCATCAAGGCTTGTGAATTTGTAAACATACCAAAATCAAACAAGCACTCTAAATATCTGGGAAGTGTTTTAATAGAGGATTGAAAGTGCGACACTAAAATCTGAAGGCACATTGGGATAGTGAAAGATGCTTTCCAGAAACTAAGCAGAGTACTAAGAAACAGGAAAACTTTGTTACAAACAAAAGACTACTGAACTGTTATGTGATATCAGTCATCCTATATTGCAGTGAGCACTGGACAATCTCCTCAGAGATGAAAAAGATACTTGAAACAACAGAAATGTGGTTCTACAGAATGATACTGAGGATACTATGTACCAAATATGTGAGAAATGACAAAATTTTAAAGAAAATGAAAACAAAAAGGACACTTATATTAGTGTTGACTCTGGGGGCCAGGCTTGTCGGGTTTAGCCTGAGTGAGTCAACATTCAAATATAGTTTCATTCTTGACTTCAGGTGGATACAAAATTAATTACTTTAATTCTGTGCCTCAAAATATTAACTGAAATAAATTTCATTGATATTGTTCATAATAAAGAAGAAAGAAAGAAAAAAAAACAAAGAAAGAAAGTGAAAAAAAGAATGAAATTGACCCACCATGCCACATACATTGTAGCAAACCACCCACGTTCCCTCCGTGTTCAATCAGTGAGAAATAAGTTCCATTCGAATGGCTTCATCCCACGGACCACTGTTTGGTGGAAATGACTCTCAAGAGCATATTAACCTGTTCAAGTCTAGGGTTAACCATTACCTTCCTCTCCTCTCCGTATAAACTGCCTTTGAATGTAACCATCTGTTGGGTGACACCCAGGCCTTGTACAGGGTGAACCTTACTGTAAAAAAAAAAAATGTTGTCAGACAAGATTTTAATAACTATATCTGGGCATATTTTTAATTAAGAAGAATTTAGAAATGCTATTGTATATTCATATGGTCAACTGAAAAATTATGTCAATTACTTTGTTTGAAGGGAATATTTTCACATGTAGAAATACTGTTTGTATTGTTGTGTTGACGGATTTGACCATTTTATTTTGATTTCTTGATATATTTGTTGTGTACATTGGCTTGGGAGAGTAGAGATTCTGTTAGTTGCTAACAACATTTTGTTTGTTGTTTATAGATACATTATTTCGATAAATTCATTTCATTTTTTGCTTTGAGAAGTCCAGATTGGACAAAACGCATCGGGTAAAACTACTATTTTTTTTTTCCTTTATACTTACTGTCTTTTTCTACAGATTAATTCTGAGAAATTTTTACATACATACATACATATATATATATATATATATATATATATATATATATATATATATATATATGTGTGTGCGTGTGTGCGTGTATGTAATTGGAAAAATGCAATAAAACATTAAATATGCAAACCTTGTTGGTCAAATTTAACAAAACTTGTTTGTGTGTGTGTATATATATATATATATATATATATATATATATATATATGTGTGTGTGTGTGTGTGTGTGTAAATTATTTTCAGATAGAGTGTATCTGTAAAGGAACAAAATAAATAAAAAGATGTGGACAAAACGCATCAGCTAAGAGTATTTTTTCTTTGTGTCTTTTTCATCTCACTCACACACATACATACATATACACACATACATATATGGATGTGTATGTATATATGTATGGTAGCTAGCTTGCTAGTATTATTCAATTATTTGTAATTCATGCATTTGGAGTTATTTTGATGGTCTGTGAAAGTTGTTATAGCAGGTGCCTGGCATTATTGTGCAGCCTGTATATCTTACCTGTTAATTCTGAATTTGTCCGTCTGGTTCTCAAGATATTGTATAACTTTTTTTTATAACAGCTGAAGTGTTTGTTTCATTTTTTGTGGTGTCGATATTGGAGCAACTTTGTGATATAAATTGGTCAGATCATAGTAATACATTTACACTATGCTGAACTTTGTAAAACTGTTATTACTCTCAGTAATGGGCATGTGGCTAAGTGGTTAGAACTACAAGGTTCTATCCATGAGGCTTGGTTTTGAATCTCACCATCATCGATTTGTCCAGAAGGAGATTTCTGGGAAAATTAAATTAAATCAATAAATAAAATAATAATAACAAATAAAAAACTAAAAACTAAATTCATTTTCCCATGATGAAAGTTATAAAGTAAGTGGTCATTTTATGACCACACTGCCAAAAAGGACAGAATCTCTCTCTTTTCTACTTGCCAATGACATTATTCAGATGTGTTTTGGCAACCCTACTCATGAAGTAAGTGGATGTTCCAACTGAGCACAAGGTAGACATGAGCTCCCCCATTTTCAACTTAATTTACTTTAGAACTTCAGGGCTCCAACCATAAGGCTTGATTTTGAATCTCACCATGGTCGATTTGTTAAGGAGGAGACTTGTGGGAAAATGAAATTAAACCAGTAAATAAAATAATAATAATAAATAAAAATTAATTTTCCCATGATGCAAATCATAAAGAAACTAGAAAGAGTTTCTGGTCACATGAGTTTATAGCTACAAGTATTTTGACAAAATAAGTATCTTGATAAAAATAAATTAATCTCCCATGATGCAAGTTCATAAAGAAAGGGTTTCTTGTGAAATGCATGATTTTATGACCCCACCACCAGAAAGGACAGAATCTTTCTCTTTTCCACTTTCCAACAACATCATTCAGATGTGTACTGGCAACTCTACTGATGAAGTAAGTGAATTGACTATTTGCAACCATTGTATTCCAACTTACTTTTGGACCAAAAAAGAAAACAGACATTCTCAAGAAATATTGAGAACTTTGTTTCACTATGGTCAATATAAAAGGAATGAATGTTCAAAGCAGAAACTCAAGTTTTTGTATACTTTTTCTATCTTTGTTTACATTTTGAACACACACCTTCACCTAAAATACACCCAACCCTACAACATATCAACTTTCATAGACTTCTTAGTGTCTCTTGAGAGACAATTCCAACTTGTACTACCATCTTGGGTATGACGATAAACTATATCCATGTCCTGGGTAAGACGATAAACTACGTCCAACAACAAGGCCTCTGATCAGGAGATTTTGAGGAGCGTCGAACCACCTCTTAATTGTTGGTGTTCCCAGGTCCACCAGAGTGGTAGCACCTGTTGGGGTCCCAGCTATGGGCAAATAGTTAACCCCAAAACTGAGGTAAAAAGCTTTATAAAAGTGTAAAAATGGGTTTTAATACCAGAGATACTTTGTAAAAGAATTGTTGCCAGAAATAAATTTTTGAAGAAAAAATCTAATACCAGCAATATATCTTTGAAAAAAATATTACCAGCAATACATGTTTTAAAATAATAGCTATATATTTTTGAGGAAAAAATATTACCAGAAATAGATTTTTGACAAAACGAAATATTACCAGGAAAAAAGTTGTCGGCATTAAATAACCCAATGAGGTTGATATGCCATGAAACATAACAAATCAAACCAAACCAACTTGTACTAAGAGGAATAGTAATGGGCAAACATTACTTAGAATTACAAAGATAGGTTGAAAAAAGTTGAAAAAAAACATAAAAAAGAAGACATTAAAATACAATTTTTTTTTCCTCAGGAAAAGACTATCAAGAATCAAGGATAAAAAAACGATGCCGACGTCAGCCAGCTAAACTTGACCACTACCCAAACAGCTGGGATAAAGTAGGTCCCTATTCTGTGAGTACAAAAGCTTTTCTTTTGCAAAGGTTTTATCACAGCCAAGTTTTTTTATTTTTCTGTGTTGTCAACTTTTTGAACTGAGAAGAGGTGAATTATCATTACAAAGTTGGCAGCCAAATGAAAATAGTGAAAGCATTCTTAAATTCTGCATTTTGAGACAGTAACATTTTAATATTTACATTGTTCAGACTGTTGTCCTCATCTTTATTGCCATATTCACAATGTTTCGGCTGTAATATCCTCCAGCCTTCTTCAGGTGATATATGTTGGAATTGCAAACTGAACCCTTTATTTAGTCCATTGGGGTAAATTGTTCTAATTCCACCTGACATCTACCTTTTCTGGATATCTCAGTTTCAGTTAATTCCCTTTAATAACTCAACTCTCCAATTTTTTGTTCCCTCTCCTGTGGCCAGGTATTGAACTCACAACACTTTGGATCAGGTCACTTTTTAGATTACTTCAACCAATGCTTTTATCCACTGGGCCATGTGTCCTTGGGGAGTTGAGTTACTGGTTCAAGGATCAATGGACGTCTCTTCTGATCCAGCATAGGACTCATTTCACACAGAAGGAAATGTCGATGTGCATCCCAATACTCAGTAATGAGTTCTGTCAACAATGACAATGACAAAGTGACTCAAGAAACAAACTGTCAATTGTAGTTGCATGGATGTCTTATGAATTTTTCTTTTTTGTCTCAGAAATGGATGCACAGTGGTTGCCGAAAATTAAGTCAGTTTGTGTTATTTGAATCGTAGTCATCAAGGTGAGCACTTCTGTTTTCATAGAAGAGTGGGAATTATGAGACGATAAAACAGGTGCAATATTTTTCTACCTTTTCACTCTCTTTTAATCTCTAGAACTTTCATCTCCTTAATATAACGAATTTACTTCTCCATATTTACAAGGACAAAGTTTGACCTCTTGGTCTGTTTGAATTTCCAAATGCAGCTTTATTCATCTTTTCTATTCTCTCAGAATGTTTCTGGTTTGTATGGTTAGATCTCAGATATTTGAACAATTCTCAATGGTTTACCATTCCTACCCAATCATATCTACTTTTAAATCCCTTCTGAAGTAATTTATTACATTCAAGGCAATTAATAATTAGTGAGATTAATCTGGTTGATCATTATTTCTGAGTAGTCAGTTTGATCCTTACATTAAATAACCCAACAAAGGCTTGCATGTTGTAAAATTAAGGAATCAACCTAAATTATTGTATCTGTGTATTATAAAGGGTGTTTCATTAAGATGGATCAAAAAGTCAGCAGTAAATAAATCAATGTTCTTGGTGAAAATTTCTTTATTTCTCTATTGGATCATGTTATTTAAGTCATGGCAAGTATGTGTGAAAAATAATATTGCTCAAATGTACATCAAGGCTTTGGCGGCACACCTCCATTTGATGGTCAAAATTTTTGATGATGTCTCTGCATAGTTGCTCCTCAATTTCACAAATATGCCTTAATATCTCATCCTTCAGCTGTTGAATTGTTGTTGGCTTGTTGGCATAGACCTTACTTTTGATATGATCCCAAAGGAAGAAATCTAAAAGTGTCAAGTAGCACAATCGTGGTGGCCAATTGACTTCACTGTTTCGAGAGAAGATGTGACCTAGGAACTTCTCATTGCATTTCCATTTGAATGTTCATTTTCACAATAGGCTTTGATAACTTACATTGTTTGATTGTTAATCTTTCCACGGTTGAAATTGCCAAAGACTTAAGTTGTTAAATCTGAAAGAAAAAGAAAAAAAATCATTAGATGCTTAAATTCACATTTAAAATTGGTCCAAGTTATTAGAACACCCTTTATATGTCTCACATAAATAGCATTTATTATTCTAGAGTATTTTGTCTATATTATTATTGAGTGAGAGAGCATCATACCAACAAAGTGATACAAATAAACAAAGCCAAATATACCTATTATGAAAGCCAAACTGGTTATAGTCAGGCATCAAACAAAGAAATCTGAAAATGAATGAAATAGCTACTGTAGTCCATCTTAATTCATGAAGACAAAACATGTGTATTAAAACATCCAATCATTTAAGATCAGAAGCCTTGAGATCTGTGTCTGATGAAGCATCAGGGCCTTACTATTATTATTATCATCTTCTCTTTTTCTGTGTGGTTTTTCAATCAGAGATCTTGTATTATGGTTGTTCTTCACAGGCCTCTCAGTGCCCATTTTCCATGAAAAGTACACAGACGAACTACATTCCTTGGTTCTACCTTCACGGCTAAGACCAGCCATGCCACTTACATTGTAGCAAACCCACCAAATAAGTTCATCTTGAACAGCTTCTTCCCACAAACTACTGCTCTATGGAACAGATTCCCAAGAGGATGTCTCCCCAGTCACTACAATCTTAACCTGTTCAATGTTATCTTCCCCTACTTCCCATATAAACTGCTCCTTAATATAACCCTCTACCTTGAGTGGCCCCTGGGCCTAGCACAGGGTGTAAAAAGAAAAAAGTTGAACAACCTCAAAGAGATAGCACCTTTCGCAGAATATTTGCAGTGCAAAGCAATACAGACTTCTGGAGGCTTTTTTCTGATTTTCTTAAGGTTTGATTGTGTAGACTGCAAAGCTCCAATGATAACTGAGACAATAGTGGCCTGATTGTTCCACCTTTTGACAACTTCACTTCAGAGGTGTATTGTATTTCAGGAGCTTGTCAATTTCTTTGATCTTAATATTATGATCACCACAAACAGCCACATTGATGGAGAGGCATACTATGCTTTATTCTAATTTGCTTAGTGTAGGTCTTTATGTTCTGTGGTATAGACCCCCAACATTCCAATGAATACTGAAACAATAGTGGCCTGAATGACCCACACTCTTGCAACCTCAATTTGGAGGTCAGTGTACTTTTTAAGCTTTTCATTTTCTTTAACCTTGATATTATAGCCACAAGGAACAGTCACATCAATAAGAAGACATTTTCTTGCTTTTTTCTTTTCAATGTCTCTAATGTCTGGTTTTGTGGTTTTAAATATGCCATCTGTTTTCATGTTGAAATCCTATAAGAATCTCAACTTGGTCATTTTCAGTCACCTTCTCTGGTTTGTGGTGGCACCATTTCTGTTTGTTTTCAAGTTCATACTTCTGATATAGGCACCAATGCAGATGGGATGCCACTATGCCATTGTATTCTTCATTATTATTATTAACAACTTCTTAAAATTAATTTATTAATAGCTCAACCTTGTTTACTTAAAGAGTATCTTTCAGTCATTGAGTTTTCATCCATTTCAATGGACTTTTTTCAACAACATTGTTTGGTAATTCCACCTTTTCTCAGGTTTTAGCAATCTGTTATATTTTTCTCTCTGTTTTCAAATTTCTATTTAAAAAATATACCAATTTTTTATGTATTTGATTATGTACAATTTATAGCAATATAGAAGGTGACAAGGTAAGTATAAACTACCTATTGTTACTTATATTGTTGCATATTTCCTTTTGACCAAGAGAAATATTCTTCAACTTTGCTTGTTTCCATAAAAATTAATGGTATATGAACAACTATAAAACTAATGTTTATTTTTTTTTCTCCCTAATAATTCATATGTACTTCTTTTAAAACTTTTAAAAGCAATATATATTTATTTAATTTATTTTATATTTCTAGCTTGTATCAGTCTAAAATATGTTTGTATATCTAAGCATATTTGTATCCATTTTATATAAGATGCAAATAGATTGATAGATAGATAGATAGATATGAAAATACTGAGAGAGAGAGAAGAGAGAGAGAGAGAGAGAGAGAGAGAGAGAGAGAGAGAACAGACTGAACAAATGGAGATTGGGAGAGAGAAATATGAACACACTGAGATAGAAACATAGATATGAGCAGACTGAAAAAGAAAAAGTGACTTAGAAAAATATGAACACACTGAGATTGATACTGATAGAGAGAGAGAGAGAGAGAGATGAACACACTGAGATAGATAGATAGATAGATAGATAGATAGATAGATAGATATTAAGAGACTGAGATAGATAGATAGATAGATAGATAGATAGATATTAAGAGACTGAGATAGATAGATAGATAGATAGATAGATAGATATGAAGAGACTGAGGTAGAAAGATAGTAAGAGATTGAGATAGATAGATAGATAGATAGAAACAGACTGAGATAGACATATACAGACTGAGATAGATAGATAGATAAATAGATAGATATAAACAGGCTGAGATAAATAGATATGAAGAGACTGATGTAGAAAGATATTAAGAGTCTGAGATAGATAGAAACAGGCTGAGATTGATAGATAGATTATGAAGAGACTGAGGTAGATAGATAGGTAGATAGCAACTGAGACAGATAGATATATATGAGGAGACTGAGATAGATATGAACAGACTGAGATAGATTTCAGTATTTTGAAATCAATTAAGTCTAATCGAACAATCAGCCTGATGAATCATATAACAAATCTTATCTTTCAAATTTTGATGAATAGAGTGTATAGATATATTAGACCTGAAATAGGACAAGAATTGTGCAGTTTCATTAATGACACTGGAATAAGGAATGTGATATCTAGGCTCAGAATGATATCAAAAATAGCAATACAAATGACAGATAGGAATATATAACCATATTTTCAATTGATATAAGTTAGAAAAATATTAATAGCAAAATAAAGTTCACCAGACAGTGTTGACTGTAATTGGAAAAATCAACATTCAACAAGAGGCTAATGTTGGATTATGTAATCATGTGATTTTATTTAATTTTAATAGATAAATATTCATTTATTTCTAACATATTTTTCAAAATTCTGAAACTTGTTTGTCAAATTCGTCTATTTTTTTTTATATATTTCATTGACATGACTCAATTTTTTTTTCATCAAGTGAGAAAAATGATTTTATGCAATTTGCTTTTACATTGATACATTTTCTTATTAACTGAGTTTTTTTTTATGACCCAAATAAAATTGTAATTTTTTTTTTGCTTAACCAATCAAATTGCAGTGCTTCAAGAATTGCATGAAAAAATAAAACAGTTGATTACTTGGGATTAGATGTCAGTCAAACTCTGACATGTTACAATCAGCCACATTTTGATCAGTCATACAATAACATCTGAATAATCATGCCTGGTTTTGAATGCATATAAGTATATGATAAATCATCAATATTTGAAAAAATGATGACCATATTTCTGATTAATTTCCAAATTTTCTAATCTTGAACAGTGTCTCCATTATTACCCACTTGAATTTTTTGATATTGAAAATTTTAGCTTAAACTTTTTACCATTTCCAATAGTTACAGAAGTTTTTTGTTTACCAAAGGAATAATATTGAATGAATTATTTAATAAGTATCAGAATTGTCTGTCAAAAAGATTTTGTTTTAACATCTCTAGGCTTAACCTTGTATCCCCCTGGTGTCAGTTTAAACTAACACATTTTTTTCATATATCAAAAGTAACCATAATTTTTGGAAAGTGAAAATTTCACTGAAATATGTTGGAAAATTGAACTTTTATTCGAAATCAAGAAAATATGAATTTTATACAAATGTCACAATATATAGAAAAAAAAGAAGACGTCAATTTATTTCTATAAAAAATATTTATCTAATCCTGACAAACAGTGTATCTGCAAAACTTGAAATCAGAAAAATTTCACTGAAATATATATGGAAGTTTTCATTTGAAATCAAGAAAATATGAACTTTATGCAAATGTCACAATATACGAAAAAAAAAAGATGTCAGTTTAATGCATATCATCATGGTGTCAGTTTAAACTGATGCTTTTTTTTTCTATATATCTAAACTATAATTATAAACTATGATTTTGAAGAGAGAGAGAGAGAGAGAGAGAATATCACTGAAATATATTAGAAAATTTCCAAGTTTTAATTTGGAATCAAGAAAATATAGACATTAAGCATAATAGTTTTTTATATATAGAGAAAAAAAAGAAGGCCAGAAATCATATTGGTTGAAATAATGTGAAAAAAAAATCATGAAAGGCAAAAAAACTACATTGGGAATAACAACAGTTTATCCAAAAAATTTTATTTTTAGGCCTTGGTTGTTGGGTTGTTATTTTATAATGTCTCCCTACCCCAAAGAGTTCTCAAACAAGAATAAATATAAGGTACTAAAGGGAAATGAAAAGAACAGTGCCAAAATACATTTGCCGTTTTTATTAAATGCAACTATGTAAAACAACCATATAACATGACATAAATATGGTACTTACAGTCAATGAGGTTTGCACTCTACAAGATTATTACCTTTTGAGCTAAGGTGAAGTGAGGTCATCATCTACCATCTATGAATATCTTTGTTCATCATAGTGTGAATCTGGATGTTGTTTACAGCACATTTTGCTCTAACGTTTTCTCTGGACTGGACTGGTATCTAACTGTGGCAAGGGCTTTAATCCATCTTGGTTATCTCTACTATGCCAAGGGCATTAACTCACCTCACTTATCTGCTCCCTAGGTGGAGTGTTCTATCTAAAACCTTACATAATTTTGTTTTGATTGAAGAATTAACTATTTCTATAAAGTTTTTTGGTTTACATCTGTGGTCCTTTTTTTTATTGTGTCATGGTTATCTTTTAGATTAATGGATAGTAGAAATATAGAAATATTATATATAGAAATAATAATAATACATATTGTTAACACCTGTCGCAGTGTGCCCAAACACCACTCCCACCTTTTCTTAAACAACCCCGGATATGCCTGCCGGTAGAGAAAGGTCACGACTCTTGTGTGCTAAAAATAGCAACGACATCCTTTCAAACTGACAGAAACACACAAAACTCAATTTTCACCACTAAACAAAAATAAAAAGACCTTTAATTTCGAACCAAAATTAATTTAAATACAGTCAACAAACACCGAACACACTTTTGACTGTAATTAATACGCAACCGAAATTAATGATAATCATTTACTTGTTTAGCGTCACCGCTTCTCTTGTATGAACCGTCATATCTAGATGCCGAGACTTCGCGGTTTAACCCCGGCCAGGAAGCAGCCCGACCTTCGGGCTTGGTTGTGACCATGGCAAAGTCTAGTTTGGACCATATCAGGACCTGCTAAGACAAGCCAAGACCAACTTGGACCAGAACTTGACTAAGCTTTGACCAGCTTGGACATGTTATGACCAAAACATTGACTAAGCTTTGACCAGCTTGGACATGTTATGACCAATCTTTGACCAGTGACCCTATGCGGAAATGCTCGGGTTTCCCACGAAAAATGACCTTGTGTGACATCTTGACCCCGTGGGAGTTAAGTAAATACTGCCGGCCAGGGAGCAGGAAGCCTTCCTGATTCGCGACTTTGACGCGCCCAGTCAAGTCGACCAAGCCCAGCAGCTGACGGGACCCAGCAGCAGTAGCAGCAGTTGTGCAAACAGTCCTTTTCAGGGCTAATTTCTGAAAGTCATTTGATCACCACTCTTCAAGGCTCCACTCACTCCACTCTTTGCTACTGCCTTCCCTCTGAGACGCGAGATCACTCCCGCAGCTTCCAGCACTCCTGCAGCCTCCAGCTCACTCCCGCAGCTTCCAGCACTCCTGCAGCCTCCAGCTCACTCCTGCAGCTTCCAGCACTTCTGCATCTTTCAGCAACAAAATATTGTACTGCGATACAAAACTGGATCACCCCAGACCCTACATACCTCCGGCACTCAGAAGGCAAATTTTCAACCACCTACATGGATTGTCACATCCCAGCAAGCGTGCTATGGTCAAACTCATTGCCGATTGTTTTGCGTGGCCCAACATGAATACTGACATCCGTAATTGGGTATCAACGTGCCTTAAGTGCCAGACACGTAGTCCAGTAAATAACTGAAATTTAACATGTATAAAGGTGAGCAGATATTTGTAATCAGTTCTCAGTATTAAAAAAATAGAGGGGCAGTAGTTAATAGATAAAGAAAAGTTCAAAGTACTTATCTTTCTGATTTCAAGTTTTACAGATACACTACTTGTCAGGGTTAGATAAATATTTTTTATAGAAATAAATATGGAACATACATGATAGAAATATTATTGGGTTATCTAATGTAACTGATACTTGAGGAATGTTAGAAAGCATATCAGCTGAATCAGGGTGTAAAAGACAAGAAAAGCCAGGAAAGTCTTAGAGAATCAATAAATTTAACAACAGTTTGTCTCGAAAATTTTAATTTTTGGTTTTGAATTTGTGTTGATTGAAGCGTTAACAGTTTTCATAAATTTCATTCGGTTTAGTTGCTGTGTATTTTATTTTTCTTCTTATTGTGGCATGGTTATATTTTAGAAAAACTGAAATGGTAGAAATGTAATAGCCCATCTATAAACAATAGATAGGCATGATGTTCAGCTTTTTAATTACTGATCCAAAGCTGTATCAAAAATTGAATGGTTATTTGGCTGAAATTATATCATATTATTTTGGTTATCAAATATCACTACCCTTTTTTTCTTCTTCATCTTCTTCTACATACCATACCCATCCAAGACATTGTTGTTAATGGCTCTCCATAATTTTCTGTCCTTTGTACTTTTTTTTTTTTTAAACTATTCACCCCAAGCAAGGCATGAGTGCCACTAGCATGCAAGGAGTTACAGAGGATTGAGAACAAGAGTAAAGAGGCATATCTGAGGAAAGGATACAGAAAAGGAAGGGGAACAAGCTCAGGGTGTCAGATGTCGATTGACATTACACTTGAAGATTATAGTCATTGGGGAAGCAAGCAAGGGGAAGGGAGTTCCACAGAGAGGAAGTGTGAGAGAAGAAGCTGTTTGAGTAGAAGAGATCGTTACATTTAACCATTTTGACAGTGAAAGGGTGGGACTGAGATGCCAGCCTAGTAGCTCGCTTAAATTCATGCAGTCTGGGAACTGGCAAAAGTAGCTCATTGGAACAGTTGCTGTGAAAATACTTGTAGAAGAGACAGAGGGAAGCCACGGCACATTTGTGAGAAAGTGACTGTAGACTAGATGCCAGATCAGAACCTATCATATTAAAGTTTATATTTTTGCTTTCTCTTCTATCCCTGATCTGCCAACCATATACACAAGCTTGTTAGGCAGGTTCAGTGGCGTAGCTAGAGTAAACATCACCCGGGGCGGTTCGCTCAAATGTCATCCCAATGACTCTGATTCACCCTATGCTGTAGCTAAATTTTCATACATGCTCTACCTCTACTTTACTCTACTGACCGGTATGTTACTGTTTACATGTATGATCCAAGACAAAATCCAATGCCACAAAATAATCAGTTCAAATCAAAAGATTTTTAAAATGCAACTGTTCACTTTCAGAACAACTAAATACAAAACACGGCAATAGACAAAAGAATGACATTCGATACTATGGTCTTAGAATGAATGTTTTCTTGTTTTCATTGTGGCAAACTGGTCAATAACATCGTCAAAATCTGTTTGTCTTGTAAGCTCGTTTTCAATGGACAGCACAGCCAGATCCAACAGTCTCGACTGGCTCATGGTTGACGTAATTTTCTGTTGCTAATTTTCCGGTGTCCAATTTTCCATTTGCATCATTTTCTGGGTACCATTTAATTATCAATGATGTTTGAAAGTATTTTTCTTGACAAAATGTTCTATTTAATTTTTAAGCATTTTTCGGAACATCAACTGCATTCTTTTAAAGATTACCTAGAGAATTTATGCAAAGTTTATTTTTTTGTTTTTCTTTATCCAAGTAAAATAAATTTACATCGTATTTTGATGTTATTATGATTTTAGTTTTAGTGATAATTTAAAAACAATAAATATTTATCATTAGTACCAATAATGGAAAATTAAGTTAAAAATTTAAAAGAATCGTTTTTGGAATCGGAAAATAGGCACAAATTTTTCCGATTCCGATACCATTTCTGATACCCCAAAAAGTTCCGATTTTTCTGATTCTCGATTCTGATTCCGTCGTCCCAACACTAGTAGATATATTCAAAAAAGTATATCACTCACTCAATGGAAAATTCCCTCAGCGAATTGATACACAGGCAAGACTGAAATTGTTGCACTTTTGGCTTCGTATTTCATTTTGTTGTTATTAATGATGCAGAGTTAAAACACCATATCATCCGATAAAATGTTACAACAATGTCTCTTGTTAGTAACCAAGATTGTAGCAACTGAAACACATGAAAGCCGAAAACATTGCTATTTTTCCTACTCACAAATTTCCCAACAATTTATTAGAAAATTTCTGACGGGGATACAAAACTGGGGGGTCATAAATTATTTCTGGGGGCGTCATATGCCCGCCTGCGAAACCCTGTCTCCACCACTGTTTTCAGACTATTTTTGGCAACTTAACCTGGTTGAAAAATTTTGTTGGGGGTGACATTGTGTCACCCCTCCTGTGCTGGCACCCAGGGCGGTCCCCCCCGCCTCGACATGACCCATGTAACTTGTCTCTCCGCCAAAGGAAGGTGATTGCCTTCTGTATCCCTGCAACCTCTTTCCTCTTTATATGCCCTAGAAGTTTCAACTGCCTCTTTCTGATGTTAAGTATAAGTGTTCTTTGTGTTTCCATTTTTCCTAAAACGTCATCATTGCTCATATGTTGAGTCCATGGTATTCTCAGCATCCTTCTGTAGAAACACATTTTTTTTTTTTGCCTCAAGTCTCTTCATTTGTGGTGAAATTGACTAGCAATCAGTTACCATATAGGAGGACTGATATTACATAATAACTATTCTTTTCTTTGTTGCTAATTAAATCTTCCTGTTTCTTAATACTTTACTTAGCTTTTGGAAGGCATCTTTCACTATCTCAAAGTGGCTTTGGATTTTAGTGTTGCATTTTCCGTCCTCTATTCTTAGATATTTAAATTTTTCTACTTTCTTGATTTTGGTGTTTCCAATTCATAGTTAATATTATGGGGTGTTTCTTTTCCTAACAACCATATATTTTGTTTTCTTACAGTTGATGTTTATTCCTTTTTTCTTGCTTTCCTTTACTAGCATCTGTAGGAATTCTGATTGTTTCCTTTCTATGTCTGCTATCAACATTGTGTCATCTGCATCTCTAATGTTGTTAAGATTGTGGTAGGAGTTCCAATTCTCTCAGGATTGCTTCACTGTAAAGTTTGAATAAGTCTGGTGAGAAGACATCTCCTTGTCTTATAGCCCTTTCTGTTTTTGTGTATTGACTGAATTCTGGATTATTCTAGTATCCTTTCCAAATAAATCAAGCATATTTATTGGTCTTTCTGATACCATTCTGAGCATAAATATCACATTCCTTATTCCAGAGTCTTTAATGGAACTGCACAGTTCTTGTTCTATTTGAGGTTTAAATCTGCTACACGCTCTATTCATCAAAATTTAGATGATAAATTTTGTTATGTGGCTCACTAAGTTGAATGTCTGATTAGACTCAATCATTTTCAGAATGCTGTTGTCTTCAAAAATCTCTCTAAGTGTGTTCATATTTTTTACTATATCTATTCATTTCTCTCTCTTTCAATCTGCTCACATCTATGTATCTGTTTATCTCAGTGTATTCTCTCTCTCAGTTTTTTCTCTCTCACTCTCTAAGTATTTTCATATTTATCCATCTGTCTGACTCAGTGTGTGTGTATTTCTCTATCAATCTTTGTTCATCTCCATTTCTCTATTTCTATCTCAGTTATCATCTCTCTCTCTCTCTCATTCTGTATCTGTTTGTCTATCGATCTCAGTGTGTTTGTATTTTACTCTTTACTTGTCTGTTCATCTGTGTCTTTTTCTGTCTGTCTGCTCATATCTATGTATCTATCTAAATGTGTTCCTATTTCTCTCTCTCCCTCTCAGCCTACTCAGTCTGTTCTCTCAGTATTTTTTTTCTATATATCAGTCTATCTATATCTAAGTCTGTATTTTTCTCTCATATCTAACCTGTCTATGTTTATTTGTTCTCTCTCTCTCTCTCTCAGCCCTAGTCTCATTCTGTTCTCATATCTATCTATATGTCTATGTATCTATCTAAATCTGTTTATTTATCTCCTATCTCTCTCTCTCTCTCTCATACCTACTCTATCTGTTCTTTCAGTATTTTTTTATATCTTTCAGTATCTATCTATCTATATCAGTCTGTATTTTTCTCTATATCTAAATCTGTTTATTTATCTCTCTTTCTCTCTCTCTCTCATTCTGCTCATACCTGTCTATGTATCTATCTAAGTGTGTTCCTATTTCTCTCTCTCTCTCTCTCTCAGCCTACTCAGTCTGTTCTATTTTCAGTATTTTATATCTATCTATATCAGTCTGTATTTTCTCTCTATATCTAAACCTGTTTATTTATCTCTTTCTCTCTCTCTCTCTCATTCTGCTCATACCTGTCTATGTATCTAAGTGTATCTATCCTATTTCTCTCTCTCTCTCTCTCTCTCAGCCTCTCAGTCTGTTCTTTTCAGTATTTTATATCTATCTATATCAGTCTGTATTTTTCTCTATATCTAAATCTGTTTATTTATCTCTTTTCTCTCTCTCTCTCATTCTGCTCATACCTGTCTATGTATCTAAGTGTGTTCCTATTTCTCTCTCTCTCTCTCTCAGCCTACTCAGTCTGTTCTTTCAGTATTTTTATATCTATCTATATCAGTCTGTTTTTCTCTATATCTAAACCTGTTTATTTATCTCTTTCTATCTTTCTCATTCTCTATATCTGTCTATGTATCTATCTAAGTGTGTTCTATTTTCTCTCTCTATCTAAAGTCTGTTCTTTTTTATTTTTATATCTATCTATATCAGTCTGTGTTTTCTCTATCTAAATCTGTTTATTTATCTCTTCTCTCTCTTTCTCATTCTATCATATCTGTCTAAGTGTGTTCCTATTTCTCTCTCTCTCTCTCTCAGCCTACTCAGTCTGTTCTTTCAGTATTTTTATATCTATCTATATCAGTCTGTATTTTTTCTCTATATCTAAATCTGTTTATTTGTTTATTTCTCTCTCTCTCTCATTCTGCTCATACCTGTCTATGTATCTATCTAAGTGTGTTCTATTTTCTCTCTCTCTCTCAGCCTACTCAGTCTGTTTCTTTCATTATTTTTATATCTATCTATATCAGTCTGTATTTTTCTCTATATCTAAATCTGTTTTATTTATCTCTTTCTCTCTCTCTCATTCTGCTCATACCTGTCTATGTATCTATCTAAGGTGTTGTTTCTTTTTCTCTCTCTCTCTCTCAGCCTACTCAGTCTGTTCTTTCATTATTTTTATATCTATCTATATCAGTCTGTATTTTTCTCTATATCTAAATCTGTTTATTTATCTCTTTCTCTCTCTCTCATTCTGCTCATACCTGTCTATGTATCTATCTAAGTGTGTTTATTTCTATTTTTCTCTCTCTCTCTCTCTCATCCTACTCAGTCTGTTCTTTTCAGTATTTTTATATCTATCTATATCAGTCTGTATTTTTCTCTATATCTAAATCTGTTTATTTATCTCTTTTCTCTCTCTCTCATTCTGCTCATACCTGTCTATGTATCTATCTAAGTGTGTTCCTATTTCTCTCTCTCTCTCTCTCTCAGCCTACTCAGTCTGTTCTTTCAGTATTTTTATATCTATCTATATCTAAGTCTGTATTTTCTCTCTCATATCTATTGTATTTATCTCTTTCTCTCTCTCTCATTCTTTTTTATATCTGTCTCTGTATCTATCTAACCTGTTCCTATTTCTCTATTTCTTCTCTCTCTCTCTCATCTACTCAGTCTGTTTCTCAGTATTTTTAGTATCTATCTATATCAGTCTGTATTTTCTCTATATCTAAATCTGTTTATTTATCTCTTTCTCTCTCTCTCTCATTCTGCTCATACCTGTCTATGTATCTATATCTGTGTTCCTATTTCTCTCTCTCTCTCTCTCTCAGCCTACTCAGTCTGTTCTCTCAGTATTTTTATATCTATCTATATCAGTCTGTATTTTTTCTCTATATCTAAACCTGTTTATTTATCTCTTTCTCTCTCTCTCTCATATCTGCTCATAGTCTGTTCTATCTGTATCTATCTATCTAAGTGTGTTCCTATTTCTCTCTCTCTCTCTCTCAGCCTACTCAGTCTGTTCTCAGTCTTCTTTCATATTTTATATCTATCTATATCAGTCTGTATTTTTCTCTATATCTAAATCTGTTTATTTATCTCTTTTCTCTCTCTCTCTCATTCTGCTCATACCTGTCTATGTATCTATCTATGTGTCCTATTTCTCTCTCTCTCTCTCTCTCTCAGCCTACTCAGTCTGTTCTTTCAGTATTTTTATATCTATCTATATCAGTCTGTATTTTTCTCTATATCTAAATCTGTTTATTTATCTCTTTCTCTCTCTCTCTCATTCTGCTCATATCTGTCTATGTATCTATCTAAGTGTGTTCCTATTTCTCTCTCTCTCTCAGCCTACTCAGTCTGTTCTTTCAGTATTTTTATATCTATCTATCATCAGTCTGTATTTTTCTCTATATCTAAATCTGTTTATTTTATCTCTTTTCTCTCTCTATCTCTCATACCTGTCTATGTATCTATCTAAGTGTGTTTATTTATCTCTCTCTCTCTCAGCCTACTCAGTCTGTTTATATCAGTCATTTTTTTATATCTATCTATATCAGTCTATTTTCTCTATATCTAAACCTGTTTATTTATCTCTTTCTCTCTCTCTCTCATTCTGTTCATATCTGTCTATGTATCTATCTGTGTTCTTCTCTCTCTCCTCTCTCAGCCTATCTCAGTCTGTTCTTTCATTATTTTTATATCTATCTATATCAGTCTGTATTTTTCTCTATATCTAAATCTGTTTATTTATCTCTTTCTCTCTCTCTCATTCTGCTCATACCTGTCTATGTATCTATCTAAGTGTGTTCCTATTTCTCTCTCTCTCTCTCTCAGCCTACTCAGTCTGTTCTTTCAGTCTTTTTTATATCTATCTATATCAGTCTGTATTTTCTCTATATCTAAACCTGTTTATTTATCTTCTCTCTCTCTCTCTCATTCTGCTCATACCTGTCTATGTATCTATCTAAGTGTGTTCCTATTTCTCTCTCTCTCTCTCTCTCTCAGCCTACTCAGTCTGTTCTTTCATTATTTTTATATCTATCTATATCAGTCTGTATTTTTCTCTATATCTAAATCTGTTTATTTATCTCTTTCTCTCTCTCTCATTCTGCTCATACCTGTCTATGTATCTATCTAAGTGTGTTCCTATTTCTCTCTCTCTCTCTCAGCCTACTCAGTCTGTTCTTTCAGTATTTTTATATCTATCTATATCAGTCTGTATTTTTCTCTATATCTAAATCTGTTTATTTATCTCTTTCTCTCTCTCTCTCATTCTGCTCATACCTGTCTATGTATCTATCTATATCTGTCTATCTAAATCTGTTTATTTCTCTCTCTCTCTCTCTCTCAGCTGTCTATCTATCAGTCTGTTCTTTTATTTTTATATCTATCTATATCAGTCTATTTTTCTCTATATCTAAATCTGTTTATTTATCTCTTTCTCTCTCTCTCTCATTCTGCTCATACCTGTCTATGTATCTATCTAGTGTGTTCCTATTTTCTCTCTCTCTCTCTCTCAGCCTACTCAGTCTGTTCTTTCAGTATTTTTATATCTATCTATATCAGTCTGTATTTTTCTCTATATCTAAATCTGTTTATTTATCTATCTCTTCTCTCTCTCTCATCTCTGCTTATACCTGTCTATGTATCTATCTATCTGTTCTGTTCCTATTTCTCTCTCTCTCTCTCTCAGCCTACTCAGTCTGTTCTTTCAGTATCCATTTTTATATCTATCTATATCAGTCTGTATTTTTCTCTATATCTAAATCTGTTTATTTATCTCTTTCTCTCTCTCTCTCATTCTATCACTATACCTGTCTATGTATCTATCTAAGTGTGTGTTATTATATCTCTCTCTCTCTCAGCCTGCTCAGTCTGTTCTCTCAGTCTTTTTATATCTATCTATATCAGTCTGTATTTATTTTCTCTATATCTAAACCTGTTTATTTATCTCTTTCTCTCTCTCTCATTCTGCTCATACCTGTCTATGTATCTATCTAAGTGTGTTCCTATTTCTCTCTCTCTCTCTCAGCCTACTCAGTCTGTTCTTTCATTATTTTATATCTATCTATATCAGTCTGTATTTTTTCTATATCTAAATCTGTTTATTTATCTCTTCTCTCTCTCTCTCTCATTCTGCTCATACCTGTCTATGTATCTATCTAAGTGTGTTCCTATTTCTCTCTCTCTCTCTCTCAGCCTACTCAGTCTGTTCTTTCAGTATTTTTATATCTATCTATATCAGTCTGTATTTTTTCTCTATATCTAAATCTGTTTATTTATATCTTTTCTCTCTCTCTCATTCTGCTCATACCTGTATCTATCTATCTAAGTGTGTTTCTATCTCTCTCTCTCTCTCTCAGCCTACTCAGTCTGTTCTTTCAGTATTTTTATATCTATCTATATCAGTCTGTATTTTTCTCTATATCTAAATCTGTTTTATTTATCTCTTTCTCTCTCTCTCATTCTGCTCATACCTGTCTATATATCTATCTAGTGTGTTTTCTTCTCTCTCTCTCTCTCTCAGCCTACTCAGTCTGTTTTCAGTATTTTTATATCTATCTATATCAGTCTGTATTTTTATCTATATCTAAATCTGTTTATTTATCTTTTCTCTCTCTCTCTCATTCTGCTCATACCTGTCTATTCATCTATCTAAGTGTGTTCCTAATTTCTCTCTCTCTCTCTCATCCTACTCAGTCTGTTCTCTCAGTATTTTATATCTATCTATATCATCTGTCTTTTTAAATATATCTAAATCTGTTTATTTATCTCTCTCTCTCTCTCTCTCATTCTGCTCATACCTGTCTATGTATCTATCTAAGTGTGTTCCTATTTCTATCTCTCTCTCTCAGCCCACTCAGTCTGTTTTTCAGTATTTTATATCTATCTATATCAGTCTGTATATTTCTCTATATCTAAATCTGTTTATTTATCTCTTCTCTTTCTCTCTCTATCATTCTGCTCATACCTGTCTATGTATCTAAATGTGTTTATTTCTCTCTCTCTCTCTCTATCAGTCTGTTCTTTTCAGTATTTTTATATCTATCTATATCAGTCTGTATTTTTCTATATCTAAATCTGTTTATTTATCTCTCTCTTTCTCTCTCATTCTGCTCATACCTGTCTATGTATCTATCTGTGTTCCTATTTCTCTCTGTTCTCTCTCAGCCTACTCAGTCTTTCTTTCATATTTTATATCTATCTATATCAGTCTGTATTTTTTCTATATCTAAATCTGTTTATTTATCTCTCTTCTCTCTCTCTCTCATTCTGCTCATACCTGTCTATGTATCTATCTAAGTGTGTTCCTATTTCTCTCTCTCTCTCTCTCAGCCTACTCAGTCTGTTCTTTCATTATTTTTATATCTATCTATATCAGTCTGTATTTTTCTCTATATCTAAATCTGTTTATTTATCTCTTTCTCTCTCTCTCTCATTCTGCTCATACCTGTCTATGTATCTATCTAAGTGTGTTCCTATTTCTCTCTCTCTCTCTCTCAGCCTACTCAGTCTGTTCTTTCAGTATTTTTATATCTATCTATATCAGTCTGTATTTTTCTCTATATCTAAATCTGTTTATTTATCTCTTTCTCTCTCTCTCATTCTGCTCATACCTGTCTATGTATCTATCTAAGTGTGTTCCTATTTCTCTCTCTCTCTCTCTCAGCCTACTCAGTCTGTTCTTTCAGTATTTTTATATCTATCTATATCAGTCTGTATTTTTCTCTATATCTAAATCTGTTTATTTATCTCTTTCTCTCTCTCTCTCATTCTGCTCATATCTGTCTATGTATCTATCTAAGTGTGTTCCTTTTTCTCTCTCTCTCTCTCAGCCTATCAGTCTGTTCTTTCAGTATTTTTTTATATCTATCTATATCAGTCTGTATTTTTCTCTATATCTAAATCTGTTTATTTATCTTTTCTCTCTCTCTCATTCTGCTCATACCTGTCTATGTATCTATCTAAGTGTGTTATTTATCTTCTCTCTCTCTCTCTCAGCCTACTCAGTCTGTTCTTTCAGTATTTTATATCTATCTATATCAGTCTGTATTTTCTCTATATCTAAATCTGTTTATTTATCTCTTTGTTTCTCTCTCTCATTCTGCTCATACCTGTCTATGTATCTATCTAAGTGTATTTCCTCTCTCTCTCTCTCTCTCTCTATCTCAGCCTACTCAGTCTGTTTATATTTCAGTATTTTTTATATCTATCTATATCAGTCTGTTTTTTCTCTATATCTAAATCTGTTTATTTATCTCTATTCTCTCTCTCTCTCATTCTGCTCATCTGTCTATGTATCTATCTAAGTGTGTTCTATTTCTCTCTCTCTCTCTCTCAGCCTACTCAGTCTGTTCTTTCAGTATTTTTATATCTATCTATATCAGTCTGTATTTTTCTCTATATCTAAATCTGTTTATTTATCTCTTTCTCTCTCTCTCTCATTCATATACCTGTCTATGTATCTATCTAAGTGTGTTCCTATTTCTTCTCTCTCTCTCTCTCTCTCAGCCTACTCAGTCTGTTCTTTTTCAGTATCTTTTTTATATCTATCTATATCAGTCTGTATTTTCTCTCTATCTAAATCTGTTTATTTATCTCTTTTTCTCTCTCTCTCTCTCATTCTGCTCATACCTGTCTATGTATCTATCTATCTAAATCTATTTTCCTATCTCTCTCTCTCTCTCTCTCAGCCTACTCAGTCTGTTCTTTCAGTATTTTATATCTATCTATATCAGTCTGTTTATATCTAAACCTGTTTATTTATCTATTTCTCTCTATCTCATTCTGCTCATATCTGTCTATGTATCTATCTAAGTGTGTTCCTATCTATCTCTCTCTCTCTCTCTCTCAGCCTATCAGTCTGTTCTTTCAGTATTTTTCTATCTATCTATATCAGTCTGTATTTTTCTCTATCTAAATCTGTTTATTTATCTCTTTTCTCTCTCTCTCATTCTGCTCATACCTGTCTATGTATCTATCTAAGTGTATCTATTTCTCTCTCTCTCTCTCAGCCTACTCAGTCTGTTCTTTCAGTATTTTTATATCTATCTATATATATCTAAATCTGTCTATTTATCTCTTTATTTTCTCTCATCTCAAATATGTTTATTTATCTCTCTTTCTCTCTCTCTCTCAGTCTGCTTTTCATTATTTTTATATCTATCTGTCTATTTGTATCTATATCTAAATCTGTTTATTTATCTATCTTCTCTCATTCTGCTCTATCTATGCCTACTCAGTCTGTTCTTTCAGTGTTTTTATATTTATCTATCTATATCAGTCTGTATTTTTCTCTATATCTAAATCTGTTTATTTATCTCTTTCTCTCTCTCTCTCATTCTGCTCATACCTGTCTATGTATCTATCTAAGTGTGTTCCTATTTCTCTCTCTCTCTCTCTCTCTCAGCCTACTCAGTCTGTTCTTTCAGTATTTTTATATCTATCTATATCAGTCTGTATTTTTCTCTATATCTAAATCTTTTATTTTATCTTTCTCTCTCTCTCATTCTGCTCATACCTGTCTATGTATTTATCTAAGTGTGTTCCTATTTCTCTCTCTCTCTCTCTCTCAGCCTACTCAGTCTGTTCTTTCAGTTTTTTTATATCTATCTATATCAGTCTGTATTTTTTCTATATCTAAATCTGTTTATTTATCTCTTTCTCTCTCTTTCATTCTGCTCATACCTGTCTATGTATCTAAGTGTGTTCCTATTTCTCTCTCTCTCTCTCTCTCTCAGCCTACTCAGTCTGTTCTTTCAGTATTTTTATATCTATCTATATCAGTCTGTATTTTTCTCTATATCTAAATCTGTTTATTTATCTCTTTCTCTCTCTCTCTCATTCTGCTCATACCTGTCTATGTATCTATCTAAGTGTGTTCCTATTTCTCTCTCTCTCTCTCTCTCAGCCTACTCAGTCTGTTCTTTCAGTATTTTTATATCTATCTATATCAGTCTGTATTTTTCTCTATATCTAAATCTGTTTATTTATCTCTTTCTCTCTCTCTCATTCTGCTCATATCTGTCTATGTATCTATCTAAGTGTGTTCCTATTTCTCTCTCTCTCTCTCAGCCTACTCAGTCTGTTCTTTCATTATTTTTATATCTATCTATATCAGTCTGTATTTTTCTCTATATCTAAACCTGTTTATTTATCTCTTTCTCTCTTTCTCATTCTGCTTATATCTGTCTATGTATCTATCTAAGTGTGTTCCTATCTCTCTCTCTCTCTCAGCCTACTCAGTCTGTTCTTTCAGTATTTTTATATCTATCTATATCAGTCTGTATTTTTCTCTATATCTAAATCTGTTTATTTATCTCTTTCTCTCTCTCTCTCATTCTGCTCATACCTGTCTATGTATCTATCTAAGTGTGTTCCTATTTCTCTCTCTCTCTCTCTCTCAGCCTACTCAGTCTGTTCTTTCAGTATTTTTATATCTATCTATATCAGTCTGTATTTTTTCTCTATCTAAATCTGTTTATTTATCTCTTTCTCTTTCTCTCTCTCATTCTGCTCATATCTGTCTATGTATCTATCTAAGTGTGTGTCTATATTTCTATTTCTCTCTCTCTCTCTCTCAGCCTACTCAGTCTGTTCTTTCAGTATTTTTATATCTATCTATATCAGTCTGTATTTTTTCTATATCTAAATCTGTTTATTTATCTCTTTCTCTCTCTCTCATTCTGCTCATACCTGTCTATGTATCTATCTAAGTGTGTTCCTATTTCTCTCTCTCTCTCTCAGCCTACTCAGTCTGTTTCTTTCAGTATTTTTATATCTATCTATATCAGTCTGTATTTTTCTCTATATCTAAACCTGTTTTATTTATCTCTTCTCTCTCTCTCTCATTCTGCTCATATCTGTCTATGTATCTATCTAAGTGTGTTCCTATTTTTTCTCTCTCTCTCTCAGCCTACTCAGTCTGTTCTTTCAGTATTTTTATATCTATCTATATCAGTCTGTATTTTCTCTATATCTAAACCTGTTTATTTATCTCTTCTCTCTTTCATTCTGCTCATAGTCTGTCTATGTATCTATCTAAGTGTGTTCCTATTTCTCTCTCTCTCTCTCTCTCAGCCTACTCAGTCTGTTCTTTCATTATTTTTATATTCATCTATATCAGTCTGTATTTTTCTCTATATCTAAATCTGTCTTTCTCTCTCTCTCATTCTGCTCATATTGTCTATGTATCTATCTAAGTGTGTTTTCTCTCTCTCTCTCAGCCTACTCAGTCTGTTTTCAGTATTTTTTATATCTATCTATATCAGTCTGTCTATATCTGTTTATCTCTCTCTCTCATTCTGCTCATATCTGTCTATGTATCTATCTATGTATCTCTCTCTCTCTCTCTCTCTCATTCAGTCTGTTCTTTCATTATTTTATATCTATCTATATCAGTCTGTATTTTTTCTATATCTAAACTTGTTTATTTATCTCTTTCTCTGTTTCTCATTCTGCTCATATCTGTCTATGTATCTTCATGTTATTTTTTCTCTCTATCTACTCAGTCTGTTCTTTTCATTATTTTTATATCTATCTATATCAGTCTGTATTTTCTCTATATCTAAACCTGTTTATTTATCTCTTTCTCTCTTTCTCATTCTGCTCATATCTGTCTATGTATCTATCTCAGTGTGTTCATATTTCTATCTTACTGTATCTCAGTATGCCCTATCTCTCTCTTTCTCAGTATTTTCATATCTGTTTATCTGTCATAGTAAGTTTGTATTTTTTTTCTCTGTGACTGATCTTTTATAATCTATGTACTATCTCAAAATTTCTTGAGTTTTTCTCTTCTCTGTGTGTTTGTATTTCTCTCTCTGTCTCTGTTCATCTCCATCTCTCTCTCTATCTCAGTATTCAGATCTATCTACCTCAGTGTGTTCTTATCTCTCTCTATCTAACACAGTCTGTTCTTACCTGTCTCTCTCTTTTCATTTATTTTTTTTTTATATATAACTGTATGTAAATGTAGCCAAAATGAGTCCTGGACTGATCATTTAAATATGACAGAAAATCATAGATTTTTTTATTCCACAACTAGTAAATGTGCAAATGAGCATCATTCTTTTATTCCACCAGTTCAGACTCTTACACCACTCTACCTCCAAGGAGTTGAATCACCCACATTTCCTCCATATTCCAAATGTAAGGAGAAAGCATCATAAAGCATTTTCTCATAAACTGTTTCTTTGTAGAATGGACTCAAACAAGGATAATTCATTTTGCACTAAAGTCTAAACCTCTTCAAGACAGGTGGCAATCAGTAATCTATCCACCTTAACCTCACTTTCATATCACACATCATTTGGTAGCCTTCTACCTTGAGTTGCGTGGGTGGAGTTTTAAAAAAATGAAATAGTAAATAAAAGATAGATATTTTTGATTGTTCTTTTACTAATTCATATATACTATTTTCTTTTGTTCAGGGACCATTTTGTATAGAACATGGCTATCAATTGCTGCAGCTTTTGAGTGAAGGCTATAACTCTTTTTTTATAGTAATGTTAATATCAGCTTTTCTCTTATCCAGAAACATCTGACATTCATTAATCAAGCAGCCAGTGCTATTTATTTATGGGAGTTTCCTTCATAACCTTTAGTTTGAAGCAGTATGGAATGTCAACATCTTGATTATATCATTATTTTCTCTTTACGTTACATGTGATATCCATTTTAGTTGTTGCTGCTGTTGTTAGTCCACAAGTGAATTGGTACAGTTCTTTGTGATTCTATAGCACCAGTTACAAGGTTTGAAGAAGTATGCTCCTCACTAAGACAAACAAGTTTCATTTGCTTAAAACCATTTTAAATAGCAAATAAAAAATACTTATTTTTGACTCTTCTGTTTTTTAATTCAAGTACACCATTTTCTTTTCCTCAGAGAGCAATTTGCATAAAACATGGTTTATCAATTATTTCAGCCTCTGATGCACAAGAAAAAAATGGCTGAAACAAAAAGGTGACAGCATGATAAATGATATTGATTGGACTTTTATAAAAATGGTTTAAGTGGCCAACGCATTCCTCTTGTTCAGTTCTGGGTTGATTTTTTTTTGCTTTTTTAATTTATTTTCTTACATAGCAATCAATATTACTTTTGTCGTTCACGTCTTTGAAACTTAATCCACTCCAAGATGTATAACACTTTGTATTATTGTAATCTGATTGATGTAGGGTCGAAGAAGAATATACTCTCGTTTGATCTTTTCATTATTATTATTATTAAATCACAGGTTTTGTTATACTTTTCATTATAATTATCTTTATTACCATTATTGCTACTATTATTATCATTGTTATTCATGATATCACAGGTAGGACATATTATACAAATACATGAAACTTTTCTTCATTCTGTACTATGTGATTCAATCCAGGAAATACCAGAGGTCTCAAAAGAATTTATTATCCATCCGAAATCTTGATCTAAGAAGAGTTGATGTGTGATGACCCCAATATAACCAGCATTCACTTTAAGTGATACCAGCCATCACCTCAGAAAGTCAAAGGACATCGGAGCTTTGTGGGTTGAACTAGGTCACCTCAAAGCCATTAAGTGCAAAATTGATCATGAAAGTATGTTGCACCAACATAATGAAGGATGTGACCCCCCCAAAAAAAAACTTAGGATCAAGACAGCTGGATGAGAAGAAGTTATATTAATGCCTAATCTACAAGAGCAAAAGAAGCATATTTCATATCCTTACAAAAAGATTAAATGTTTGAAGACCTGAATCCACATACCCTCAATTAGGCTGACATTAATTTGATGGAATCCAGAAGTGAATCAACACCTTTTATGTATGGGAAGTGTAGTCTCATATTCTTCTCAAATGTTATTAACATTACAATTCCAATGAATAAGTAATGGCTGGCTGCTCATTTTTCAAGTATATATGTCTGCTAGGGCGGTTGACTAATCCCCTTTACAGACAGATGCTCTAGCACATTTGTGTTTGTTCAACAGAACCCATCTGTGGTCTATACTGCAACTGTGCTGAGTGAACCTCAGCTTAGTTACAGTTTCTAGAAGAGAGTGCATCATCTGGCATGATCAACAATTTGAACAAGGTCAATGCACTCAAAACATTGGTCATTGAACTTGTGACATCCTGTTAGCACAACCATTGAATTCAGTCTACCAAATTTCACTCACAAGTCTTGGACCAACCTGTAGTATGGTTTTCAAGCACTTTCCAAAGGTGCTGCATGCTATGATCAACTCCTTGGGCCAATAACATCACGAAATAACCTTCCTGACAAATCAACCATGTTGAGATTTGATGCCATGTCTCATGGTCAGAAAATGAACATTCTAACCACACAGCTAGGCAGCCATATTAATTATGCATATAATGACAGTAAATACTAAATTCATATAAAGTCTGTCTGAAAATTGTTTGGCCATTTAATATTAATTTAAAAAATAGTCTGTTTTTGGCAATGGCACCTTAGGCCCTTTCAAAATAACCTCATTGGGATTTAGCACTTTGCTAGCATGCCTTCTATTTTTTTATATAACCATCCTCCATTTCAAATGCAATTTTAGCTTTGGGAAAAGTCAGAATGTGCCTGGGGGCCACATACAAACGGGGGTGGCTGCAACTGAGAAATATAGGAGATTCAAAATTTTAGAAAAAAAACTGTGCACATTTTTCAGTCATTGCATATGCAACAGCCACAAGAGCATCTCACTGTTATCTGAGTTACTCCATGGAAAGGAGTACATGTCTTTAAGCATATGCAGGGCAGTAAAATTCTATTTGTTTGGTTGCCTGTTTATATCAAAGACCTCAGAACAGGTCCTTTAGTTATTCATAATTGTTGGATATATTCCAGACAGATCTTACATATAAACATGGAAGAAAAATACTCAGTAATGGGTTTGGAGGTTTCCGGTGGTATAATGGTAGCAGCTCAGAATAGGAAATCAGTAAGCCAAGTTTGAATTCCAGTCAAGTTTGTTACATTCACCTTTGTGCAAATAGCCTTAATGAATATGTGTGAATTACACCCACTTTGTCTATCAAGATATCCTTTAGGTGGTGCTGTTCAGGACTATAATAGGATGGAGTAATGAACCCTCTTCCTCTCTTTCATGCTCTCCAATATAGCAACAACATAGAACTTCTCTCCACTAGAGGAGATTCTTTTCCCTCAGCAAACCAACTAATTAATTTTAAACAAATCATGTGGACACCAAGCACACATTACAACTAAATATGCATGTTCTTTCCTTTTTCTGAAAAGTACAAGTGGACACATGTAAATATAATTTTTATTTCTTTTCTTTTGTGAGCTTTACATAAAAATCACTTGTCATGATGAACAAGTGTTCTTTCAGAGAGGCTCTGTGCCTTGAGCACCTCTTGGGACTCAAACTCAACTGAAGGTGCTCAAAAACAGGTGATGCAATGAGTAGCACCATCAAACAGTAGTGGCAGGTCAATGCAGTGGTCCAGAAAATCCGGAATTACTCTCATGGAAATTAGTGCACTCATTAAACCATTAGGGTCAATGTTATATACTACATATGGTTGCAAGAGAACAAAAAGACCATAATGTAATACCATTGAGGCTGGAGGAAAAGGTAACAAGATAGGTTAAAATAAAATTCTCTGTATTACTGGCATAAATGATCAAGGTGGAATGTCTCTTTGTAGGTGGGGGAAATGACCTATGTGGGAGCAGGTAATGTATGGGTCTACCATTGAAGCTTGTATTTTATCAGTTAACCAGGAACCACTGGTGTAATCTGTGACTCCCTATCTACTGCTTTAGTGTCACAAGCAGGTCCTTTTAAGCACTCAGGGTAGATACATGACTCAATGATTTTTGTCTGCTTTTGCTTTAGCAGAGTTTCACAAGTGGGTCCTTTTAAGCAGTCAGGGTAGATACATGACTCAGTGTTTTTTGTCTTCTTTTGCTTTCGCGATAATGACTGGCTTCAACATTTAAATTGTATTTCAGATTTGGGGGAGATTTGTTTTGTTAGATGGATGTAATACTTGGACCCCCTGTGCAGGGAGCAACATTTTTATTTTTATTTTCCTTTTATAGTGCATCTGACCAACAGGTTGGAGTGAATCAGAACGAGATTTAATTAAAATAATATAAGACCAGTGACATGCAGAGGTTTGGTGATAAACCTTGATTGTAAGCCTTAAGACTCAAATGGGGGGGGGAGGCTATAAGGCCTAGTACTGAGAAATGTGAGAAAGGAAGACATTTTAAATATGTAAGAACAGATGAAACATGAAATAAACACTTTATTTCAAATTTCAAAAACTAAATTTTTATTTCACTCTTTGATTGGATGCCCTCCCGATATAGATGCCTGTGGCCGTTGAACCCTACCCCCCGACCTTCTACATGCTGCTGTATAAAACCAATCTATAATTCACATCAATGAGCAAACACCTGCTTCCAGAACTGTATGTATTTATTACCTTGCTGATGTTGATATTCCAAGTTTAGCCAGGTATGCCAAAGTTGCATTGGCATTCAATCTGAGGCATTCTTTTCCCAGATCTTCATATTTCTCCAATTTGGTTATCTTCACAGATTCCTGCAGACACAGCCTCTGTTCCAAAATTGGAGCCTCTTCATATATATTTCCTCTTTTCTGGTCTAGACATTCCAAGTTTAGCCAGAAATGCCAAAGTTGTGTTAGCAGTAAAACCTTGACATTCCCCTTTGTTAAGAAACATATTTCTTATCCACTTATCTTATGCATTTTTTCTTGTAGATCTTCATACTTTCCTTATAATAAATACTAGCAGTAGAGCCTGGCGTTGCCCTGGAAATGTAACAGTAAGAGATAGATCAAGTATCGACCATCATAAAGACTGAAAAATAAAATTGATAAAGATTATTTTTTAAGGTTGACAGACATGCATGTCTTAATTCTTTTTTTTTTTTTTTTTATTTTCAAACCCAAACTCAAACAAAACATTGTTTTCAATCATTCCATTCTAGCAATTGAATAGAATTTTTTATTATAAACAATTGTCTTGTAAATGGAATTTTTAAAGCATTCTGAATGTAAAAATAAAAGAAAAAAGTGTGCAAGACAATGTTTTTTTTTGGCAGGTTTGTCTTGTTTTTTCTTTATTTTACATTCAGAAAAAAATTCCATTTACAAGACAATTGTTTAAAAACTATTCAATCGCTAGACAACAACTGAAAACAATGTTTTTGTTTGAGACACCATTCAGAAAAAAAAAAAACAAAAAACTAATTAAGACATCCGTGTCCGTCAACCTTAAACAATAATCTTTTGTCAATTTTATTTTTCAGTCTTTATGATGGTCGATACTTGATCTATCTCTTACTGTTACATTTCCAGGCAATGCCAGGCTCTACTGCTAGTATATCAATAAAATTATAAAAAAAGTATGTATCATTTGAACTGCTTCTAAATGTTTAAGTGTTCTTTATGGGCTCTAGCATAGTATGTATATCAAATTCAAAATTTAAAGTCTACCATTAGTGTTTATTTTTGTGCAATATAAATATAACTGGTAATAATTCAATATATTCCTCAGACCAGAGTTGATGGGTGGTATTACACAAAACACTAGAGTTGGTCAAGAGATAAGTTTTTTAAATATCTATTAATTGATAAGTTTCCTTATATCAATGAACCTAGTTAATATTTTCCTAAATAAAAAAAAAGAATCCTTTACTGAGCAAAATGAATTTTTAACTTTTAAAATCACCTACTGTTATGTAAGATTCCCATGTATCTATCTCCCTCCTCCCTCTCTACATGCACAGACACACTTTGTTTATCTATGAAAGGAAAATAGGTAGACTCCCACTATTTACCCCAACCCCACATTTTTATGAAAAGAATGCAAGGTAAATATTGCCTCTAAACATTTCACTTCCTACCAGCCTCAAATGACTACATAATTATTTTACTGGCAGGGGTGGGGAGATTGCCACAAACCTTTTTTGCTGGTGGCTAGAATGTAATCACACAGAGTGAGCCAAAAAATATTTCAAGCACTCAAAACAATAAGAATAAAAGAAAACTAAATTAAAAAAAAGAACAGATAACTGCTTCAAGTTTCTATTCTGTAGCACAAACTGCAGACAGTAATAAATGTCTATTTGTAGAAATAGCATCCATTTCAGCATCAATGAGAGCTGTTATACGGTTTGCTACTCAGACTAGCATGCTCATCTTGATTTTTATGCTCACAATGTTTCGACTGTCACACATTCTGACATTCTTCAGGTGTCCTCCTTCGTACATGGTAACCTTCTTGGAATTTCCAACTTAACCCTTTATCCAGTCCACTAGAGTAGATTGTTCTCATACCGCTTTCCAAGCTATGGGGAGATAACTCTATTTGTTTATACTCATCTGCTTTATTCACCTTCTGTATCTTTCACCTAACTAGAGTATGTAACTTTTCAGCATGACCAGAACCGGGGATTGAACTCACATCTTGCCAGGCATCCCAACATATTTTGGCCAGTGCTTTAATCATATGTCTCTTAGGTTTCCTACAGAGAGAGTGAAAAAAGATAGGAAAGAGAGAGGGAGAGAGAGCTGTATAGAGATTGATTAGGTGAAAAATTGTAAAAGACAAACAGCCAGAGATTGTGAGAGGGAGGGACCAATAGTTATCAAGCTAAAATCTGAAGACCCATATCTATGTCTTTGTGTCAAACTTGTCAAGTAAATATCCACAGAGATTATAAATTGTTAAAGAAGAAAAAGAGAAAGACAATCACACACAAGAATTTTTCAAATTTGGTTTGTCCCCCTTATTATGTACAGTCATAAATAATTTCTGTATTTAGGAATGACAAATGTAGCATTCTAACTGGAAATTATTTTGTTTTTAGTAAAAATTTTTCATCTCAGATGCTACCTGGATTTACTAAAAACAAAATAATTTCCATTCCTGAGGATGACTGAATGTACAGTTGAAAGTACTTGCATATTAAAAAAATGATCTTATACAGCTCATAATTATTAAAAACAAGGATCATAACATTCATCAAGTGGTTTATAAGTTAATGAAACTTTAAAATTTTGTTTGTGAAAGGATTTCGCCATTTTTTTATCATTAACTTTACTAATCTACTTTTTGTATGAATGATTCATTGTAATACAGTGTAACCCGGATATAAGAGAGTTGTCAGTACCGGAGAAGAAGTCTCTTATATCCGGGTTTCTCTAATATCCGGGTTTGGTCTATTTTATATACATTAACACAGGCTCTAATTTGGGACCAGAGAAAATCTCTCTTATATCCGGGTCTCTTATATCCGGGTTACACTGTATATATATATATATATATATATATATATATATATAATTGTCTCCTCATTTTCATGGTTAATCATTTCCCGATCGTACTGCCATAAGTGAAAATCTGTGAAGTAGGATTCTTTATTTACAAATCAAATATTTTCATAGTTAGAACATAGAAAACCTGTTTACAACCTTCTAACTATGGTTTTGACATTATAAGATCTCTCTAGACATAAAATAACACCACTGTAGTCACCTTTACACTTATATTACCCAATATATTAGACAAAATAAGAGAAAATAAGATAGATGTTACAAATATATTTTTATTATTGTACATTAAATTCATGCACAAAGTTTTTACATGTACATTGCTTCATCATCAAACAAGTTGCATTATTTTCCTTAGGTTAGTGTGAACCAAGGAAAATGTTCGATGATGAGCAATGGAGAGATGTATTGCCCAACAAAGGTTACTGTTCTTCTAAAGCATGATTTTAGTAGGAGTGTCTTCAGGTGGTGTGACATCATCTTCTGCTGAAGGCATACTAAGCCTAGTGGGTGGTCTAAATGTGTGGCTGAAAAACATTGTGATAGGCAGTTGCTGGCACTCTCTTTTCACCTGCATGAGGAGGCTTTTGTAGGGTTTCATCACTCCATCAAGTGCATTCCAGAACTGCATGCATCATTTGTGGGTCCCATTTGCCAATCATGTTATGTACTTCCTTAATAGTTCTTACGACTTGTGTGAGATGCTCAAGAGTAAAGCCAACTTCCTACTCCTAACCCCCAGGAGTCTCTGGCTGCTCTTTCTCCTCCTCACTGGCAGACTTAGTCATCTCTATCAATTCCTCATCAGTTAAGGGATCTAAGTATGTCTTCAGCAGTTCATCCACATCATCATGGGTCATATTTGCCAAACCTTCTCCTTCCATCTGCCTTATCCACTGCTGCTTGTCTTATATCCTCTGGGGTGAATCCTTTGTAATTGTGGACACTTTCAAGCCACAACTTCTTCCAGTTGTCCTGTGTATGACAATAGACTACATCTGCATCCTGGGTAAGACGATAAACTACGTCCAACAGCAAGGCCTCTGATCAGGAGGTTTTGAGGAGAGTGGAACCACCTCTTAATTGCTGGTGTTCCCAGGTTCACCCTGACCTGGTGTGATAGCACCTGTTAGAGTCCCAACTATGGGCAAATAGTTAACCCCCAACCTGGGGTCAAAACACTATGAAAGTGTAAGAATAGGTTTTAATACCAGAAATACTTTGTAAGAAAAACATTATTACCAGCAATACATTTTTGAAAACAAATATTACCAGGAATACATTTTTTGAAAAAAAAAATATTACCAGCAAAGGAAAATTCTTACCAGAAATAGATTTTTGAAGGAAAAAATATTACCAGAAATAAATTTTTGGAAAAAAAATATTACCAACAATGAAAATTTTGTCAGTATTGAATAACCGATGGAGGATGATATACTGTAAAACAAAACAAACCAAAACCAAACTTCTAGCTAAAAAGTTTGAAATAAACCATGATAGATTGACACTCCAAAAGTTGAAGCACAAAGTAGTGTGGGATGCCTGTGTGTGTGTGTGTATATATATATATATATATATATATATATACACACACACATGTATATATATCAATAAATATACATATTATCTATCTCTCACTGCTAGCATGACACATAGTTTCATGCATGATACAATCTTCAGGTGTTGAAGATTGCACCTGAAGATTGTCTCATGCATGAAACTCCAGGTTGTACTTGCACTGAGGGAAAATGTCTATATTTATTGATATATACTTAAAAGTTCTGTTATATTACATCAAGCACTATTTTATTAACACCAGCACTATATGTGCAATATATTATAATAAATATGTATATAAGGAAATGGACTTCAACAATTGTTTTAATATATTTATTGTTTATATGTTAATTTTATAGATATAAGTATTTAAGTAAATGCTCTGTTTATAATAAACAGTATTAACAGAATTTACTGGCCTGAATGTCTGGGAAATTTCATATTTCAGAGGACACATATTTTCTATGAAATTTCTTGGACATTCAGGCCGGTAAATGTTGTTAATACTGTTTATTATAAACAGAGCATTTACTGAAATATTTGTATCCATAAAATAACATATAAATATATATATATATATATATATATATATATATATATATATATATATATATATATGTATGTATGTATGTATAACCAAAAAAATGTCCTTGACGATTTTATGTCATGTTGGAAGAATTATTCACTAATACATAAAAGAGTACATCACTTGCCCGTAAAGCAGTGGGGGTGGGGATTTAGGATTTATTTCTCTTGACCAATACAGGTGCATGTTGACTTTAAGGTTGGTTTGTCAGCAGCCACATCAAGTTGTGTGATCTATTATCGAACACGGCCAATATGCCCAAGCCCTCAGTCACAATGACTTGTGATTTCATGCTAGCACAGTCTTCTGTCTATCAAATTTCAATCACAAGGCTTAGGCCAATTTCTGGTATTATTTTCAAGCACTTTGTATAGGTGCTGTATACTAGGATCGCCTCCCTAGGCTGATAACATCAAGAAGTCATCACCCCTGACAAATCAACCATGGTGAGATTTGAACCCATGTCTTATACTCAGAAAGTGAACACAGTTTCAGACTTGATATATGTAAATAACATCTATGTCCAGTAACTCTGTAAAAATCAGGGATTGATTTGACACTGTATCAATATTATAAACAGAACCCTCTTCTATATTCTGATTCTGAAAAATGTTGTGGAAGCTTTAAAGAATAATCATCTGGAAGAATGTTTACAAAACTGTTTCCTGTTTTTAATGAATGGACTGCTCAATTTAAGTAGTTTCAACATTCTTTGTTTATTCTCAAATTCCTTTAATAGCTACCCAAAATAAGAAAATGGAGAGCTGAATTTAAATTCCAGTCAGGTTTGTTATATTTACTTTTGGGAAAAGTATTAATCTATCCCCTCCCCCAGCTATAGGTTAGGTAGTAGCACTTGTATATGGAAAAATCATTTTAAAAGAAATTGTTAATATGACATTCACTCCATACAAAATAAAAGAAAATAATAATTTTATACAATACATGTTTCCGCTTTAAAATAAGTCACAAAGTGTTGATAAACCATAAAAAACATATCAATCAATCAAATACGTTTAACACTGCCCTCACCAAAAAAGTTCTGTTGTTTGATCAGTAAAATACTGTTTTGTTAATGGGTTGTGATAAGAATATTTCAGCATCTCTCATAAGTAATGTTTTAGTGCAGAGATGTATTGAAGGTATGTTTATTTATTAGGAATACTTTGTTTCTTTTTTTCCATAAATAACACAGGTGCTGGCGCAAAAAGAAATGTCAGAATTGCTAGAAAATGAACGGCAAGTATTTTACAGACACAAGCAAACAACAAATGTACATTGATTACAATAAACCAGTTGTGATAAGCAACATAAAGAGAGAGAAAAAACAAATAAAGGTGTAATAAATGAAAACAAAAAACAATAAAAAAAAGAAAGAGAAAACCAAAATAGAATCATGCAGTGGGGAATGTGTGTCAGAAAAGGTACTGTATGAAAGTAGGAAGAATCATTTGTGGCAAAGGTAATTCTGTCACTGGTTGTTTTTTCTGAAAAGAATTTCTGTTGAGTCTATCTATATTTCTGAGATGAGGTATTATGTACATTATTTACATTATTCGGACTATTGTCCTCATCTTTGTCACCATATCTATCACAACATTTCGGCCGTTGTATGCTCCGGCATTCTTCAGGTGGTTGGAATGTCAAACCGAACCCTTTATTTCGCTCACTGGGGTAGACTGTTCTAGTTCCACATGCCATGTTTGATGGATGTCAGTTATCAGTTATCTCCTGTTAATTTTCCCTCTGAAAGTTCTCCACTGCTTTAACCGGGTATTGAACTCACGCTCTTTGGGTCCTGTCACTGGATCTAACTAACACCTTTATCCACTGTGCCATGTGTCCTTGAGGAAACATTGTAATAAATATGGCGAGAAAGATAAGGACAATAGGCGTTGGTTAGATCCTAGGGGTATAAAATCTCTGTTTCCATTCCCCGACAGAAATTCCAATGTAAACATTATAATTTAACATATTTTCTTTGGAGGAAATGGTTGCTTTGTATATAACCCTAGTAGATCTGCATTTACCCTTAATGGGATAACTTTCTTTATCTCTACAATTACAGTAGGGTTCCATACCAGGTTTGTTGTTTATCCCATAGAACTTAAAATGTAGTTATTATGAGAGTTGATTATTTTGTACATGTTATTGGTGCAAGAAGAGCTAATTTTAATCGTTTTCCTATTGAAATTCTTACTTAGAGGGTTGTTTTTGTGAAAATGTTTATTTATTAACTTTAGAAAATACTCTCCGATATTAATATTTGACAGTTTGCAGAAGGGTGGGGTTGAACCATATAATTTTTCTTTTTCTATTTCTGTGCTTACATTTCACTTTAGATATTTCAGTGTTACTTATGGGGGTTAGATAATTTATTCTTAAAACCACTAAATTATCTTGATTCATTAAAAACGACTGACAAGGTACTTCTGTTCCTTGTTGATTGCTGAGTCATGTAGCTTAATAATTGTGTATTTGGGCAACAATCCCTTTTTTATGCAATATATATATTTTAATCATTTCAACCTGAGAAAGACAATAAAGCCACTAAGACATTAAGAGTTACTGCTTGTAAAAGAATAAGAAAAAGAAAACATTATTAAGGAGTAGGAACAATAAAAGAAGAGGAATCAAGATGACAGAAGATAATGATTAACATTGCATTTAATCTTTTGAGGATCAAAGTTGGCTGGAAAGCAAGAAGCCAGAAGAGAGTTCCACAGGCAAGAAGTCCAAGGAAGAAACTGTTAACAAAGAACTTACACTTACATCTTGCCAATTCAACTGTAAAATGAGAACTTTGTTGCCAATCTAGTACTGTGCTTAAATTCATCAAGTCTATGTACCATAGAGGAAAATTGATCAGAACAGCTACCATGAAAATATTTATAGAAAAGGCACAGGGAAGTTAATATTATGACAGTGGGAAAGTGATTGAAGCTTGGATGCCAGGTCAGGATCATTACACATTTTGTGGGGATTTTATCAAGAAAATCTAAATATATAACAGTAACACATGTCTGGCAGCAATATCCATAACATGGGCAAAATATAGACTTATATATATATATATATATATATATATATATATATATATATATATATATATATATATATATATATATATATATATATAAATGAATTGATTTAAAATATGTTTTTTTTTACTACACAGTTCTAACCATGTTTCAAAAATAGAAGCTAAAAGCCCCGAATTTAATTTTTGCAATAGTTCCATTACATCCTCAAGCGAGGATGAAATGGAACTAATGCTTTTAATTTAATTGCAAAATTAAATTCGGGGCTTTTAGCTTCTATTTTTGAAACATGGTTAGAACTGTGTAGCGAAAAAAAAACATATTTTAAATCAATTAATTTATAATATTAATGCTCTGTAAATTTACATTGAGCACTATTTTGTAAAAATAAAAATATCTATAAGAACACCGGATTTTATATCTTACTGTTCTTTCTTTTTATTTATATATATATATATATATATATATATATATATATATATATATATATTAAAAGAGAAGAGGCTGCAAGCATTTTTGGTTATAATGTAGATTTTTTTTTTATATATATTATACTTTATTTTCTATATTTTTTGTTACTCACGTTTTGGGTCTTGTGACCTTCATCAGGCAAAGAATGGTTATTTCCACATATTATTTAACGGAATTAATTTTTTCTTATGTTGAGTTTGTAACCATGGTCTTTTGTGCATAATAGTAATCCCAACTGATCTTGTACTGGCGGAAGAATATCTATATAGATATACTGGGTGTAACAGCAAGAGTAAATCGTGTACAAGCAAAATTGTCCATTTGTTAGATTAAGCTTTGAGCCATTGTATCTTAGAATTCTCCAAAGTTTTTATAACACTACTGAACTCTACTTTGAGCAATAAGGATGTATGATTACTCTCCAAGCTTAACAGACGGATCGTGATGAAATCGATCAGAAATGAAAATGACATATTTATCATTAATTAATCATAGCTAAGAATCAGAAGCTCACAAAGGATTGAAATAAAATTCAAATACATACATACATAACATATATATATATATATATGTTATTTCAGGATCATTTTCCAACTTATTCAAGATGATCTCTGCCCTCTCTAACCTTCTAACTTTGTGCTGGAGTAACTAGGTGCCTCACAGGTCTTTTTTCACTTCTCTTTGGGCTGTCATAGGTGAAATTCCTCTCTCACATGCCAAATGTTTTATGGATTGAGTTAGATCTTTTCTAATTGATCTCTTTAGCTCTAAGTTGAAATGATGATCTCTTTTTCTGTTGTGACCTCCTGATCCAGTTTTCCTCTTTACTGTTCCCTCTTTTTTAAACTTATTCACCACTAAGGTTGAGATGCCATTAAACAAAACAATCAATCAATCCAATGTAAAAATTTTTTAATAAATTCATTTTGTTTTTACCTTGAAAAAGTCCACATTGGACAAGCTAATAATAACTGTATTATTATATATATGACTGTATATATATATATATATATATATATATATATATATATATATAGAGAGAGAGAGAGAGAGAGAATTAATGCAAGTAAAAGGTTTTTCATTTAGCTGATTGATGTGTTATCATCCCAACCCCAGAATTTCATAGATGGACACTCCAGGAATCACTCCATCCACTTATCAGATAGTCTCAGCAATTGACTGCTTATACTTATCAATTTTTCTTGTTTATATGCACTTTTCATTGGTGCAAGATTTTTTTTCCCATAATGTATGTTTGTGTGCATGTGAATCCATGCACCCATATATATATATATATATATATATATATATATATATATATATATATATATATACATACATGATTTAACACCATCACTTGATAAGACACCAAAAGTGTTGAAACAAAATGGCTATTTTTGTAGTGATTTTATAACACATTTATGTTATAATTTTTGATTAAATAATTATATATATATATATATATATATATATATATATATATATATATATATATATGTGTGTGTGTGTGTAAAAAATATATAGAAAATAGGAAAGAACTCATTAGGTAAATAATCCAAAGTTCTTTAGTATTTTTGTTATTATTTTTAAAAAATAGTGCTCGATACAAAAGCAGAGCATTAATATAATTATTTATTTAAAAATATGATTCCATTGCTACATAAGAGTTCTCATGTTTCAAAACAAGAGCTGAAAACTTCAATATAATTATTTGAATCAAATTGAATTAACTTGGTACTTTAATTCAATTTAATTCAAATAATTATATTGAAGTTTTTGGCTCTTGTTTTGAAACATGAGAACTCTTATGTAGCGATGGAATCATATTTTTAAATAAATAATTATATATATATATATCAGACAATAGAAACAGTTGAGTGACTGTATGATATATATTGAAAGTTAGGATTAAACAATTGCTATTGGTCAGGAATTTCTGCAAGTTATTTCTAGCATGTTTTGCATGAATTTCTATGAGTTATTTCATGTAGAATATGACAGCATATTTTACTATAAAAATGCAATATAAATGATTTCATTGTGGAATGCATTGAAAATCAGAAAGAAAGTTAATTATAAATGCTTGGGAATTTATGATAGCATTTCTTTAATATTTATCTGACATACAAGCAGACAGAGTTTTAAGTTGGGAAGATTGTAACACACTATTCCTACCAGGTCACTGATATTTAAGTCATTCTTTCTCTCTGCGTAGCCCCACACTTCCAATTCATGAGCGCCAATCCACCTTTTATTATTCTTCACACTTGCATGTGGACATCATCGATCAAAAGCAACCATTTTATATGTCCAAGTATTTGCTAGTAGAATTGGAAGTATCTTTGCTTGTCATGGAATATCTAATGACCAATTACTTCACTAAGGAGATACCATCAGTTTTAAATTTGAGACAATTACTCTTCATATAATGATAGATGTGAAGGAAGCATAGTGGTTATCAACATAGAAAGGAGAATTGGCAAGCAGTGTTCAAGCTCTTTTGAGACTGTTGTGCTCAATTTCATACATATTTATGGGAAAGGCATGAATCCATCTTTTCTAATCCCAGATCTAGGTTAAAATAACCAGGTAGGCTGAGTTATCTAGCATTTGATGTCAGACAAACTAAGAGAAAGAAAACTTTGAGTTTCAAACCAAGGAAGAGATTACAGGAAACTACTCCACTATCATTCCAAAGAAGTTATATAGAAAGTCACAGATAATAAAGAAAAGGAATATGTGTGGAAGGCAACAGGAAACTACTCCACTACAATTCCCAAGAAGTCATGGCAAATCACAGATAATAAAGAAAAGGAATTTGTGGAAAAGGAAATAGGAAACCACTCCACTATCTTTCTGAAGAAGTCATAGATAATAAAAACAAGAAATCACTCCATTCATTCATTAGGTAGTATCAGAAATTGACTACTTATACTTCTAATTTTTTCTTATATGCACTTTTCATTGGTGCAAGTTTTTCCATAATGTATGTTTGCATGCATGTGCATCCATAGCAAGAGTAAACCACTACATTATCTTTCCTAAGATAAGGAATTTGTGGAGAAAATAATGGGAAACCATTCTGCTATCTTTCATAAAAATTCATGATAATTTTCAGGTAATAAAGGTAAAAACTATGTAGAGATCCATGATCCCCTAAATCCTGAAAGGACAGAGTATTAGAATAATAAAACTCTCTATATTTGAGTGTAACCGAGCTTAAGTTGACACATAGTGATAAGTGTAAGGCACCCCATTCATGAGTTATAATTATCTTCAAGAGAAGCTCGTTAACCATTACTCTATTTTTTGGTGCCCAAATTTATACTTTAGACTACAAATTTGAATTACTCAATGCAGATTGAACTAATTATACAGTAATAGTAGTTTTAGATGATTTTAGAAGACCATTGTAAATTCTGGTTTGAATATCTTAATTTAAATTGAAGTAAAAATGAGTGATTCTGTAGTGAAAGAGATAATCAGGTACCCTGAAAAAAAAGTTTGTGTTTTGTGTGTGATCTGCCGAAGAAAAATTACCAAAAAGTAGTCAGCAAAAATCTACATCAATGACTAGAAGCTATGCTAAAGTCCTTCCCTCCCCTGAAAGACGGAACCAACCAGAAAATTCTCTCGGTGAACAGAAGTTGTTTTTCACTTATAAAAGGAAATAATTTTTTGAGCTGTGGAACGAACACATGTTGTTGGTGAGAAGTGAAGGTTGGATTTGTGACCCCATTTTGGCGTTTCTACGGTGTGTGTTGGACTGTTATGTCGGGCTATCGTGTGAACTGTGATTTGGCTACAAGTGTTGCGGCCGAGAAACAATAAATATATCGCAGTTGCTACTATCAGTTGACAGTCTTTTCTTTACTACAACAAGCTATTTCGGCAGGTTGATATGTTGTGTATCCTTCTTGGGTGCTGGGTCGATGGACTGACACTCCTTGCATTCTCTGACCACTGCCATGACAGCAGCTTTGGATATGGAGGGATAAATCTACCTCACGAAATATAGGGTCCGTTTTACCCCGGGATGTCTGCTTTGGCAATGCACAGATTTTAGTAAATCTGAGTTACGTTTGATTCTTCCTTTCTTCTTCTGCTATGTGCTATATCTGTTTAGGACCTGAGTGATCATGGCACTTCACAACTTCCTATTCTTTGTAGTTATCACTAAAGTTTGTCTTTTTGTTATCTTTCCAAATCACTGTTCTGCGATTCATTTAGACAAGAACATTAGGTAGGTTACTTGCTGCTTTCTGCTACTCCTCTTGTTTTGTGCATTAGATTCTCCAAGCTGTCTTTCCTCATTATGCGCTCTAAAAGTTAAACAATCTCTTTCTGATTCTAAGTATAAGTATCATTTTTGATTTCATTTTCCTTAAATCTTCATTGTTGCTCACATGGTATTCTCGGCATCATTCTGGGGAAGCAAATTTCTGTTGCTTCAAATCTCTTCTTCATCTTTGAGGAGTCTGTCCAGCATTCAGTGCCATATAGGAGGACTGATATTACATAACAAGTCAGTACTCTTTTCTTTGTTTTTAACAAAATGTTTCTGTTTCTTAATACTTTGCTTAGCTTTTGCAAAGCATTTTTCGCTATTCCAATGTGCCTTCAGATTTTAGTGTTGCACTTTCTGTCCTGTTAAAATGCAATACCTTTCTCAATGCACTAAAAAGAAAGAGGTGGTAGATACTGACACCAGTGTAACAATGATTGCAGTGGGTGAGTAATTTTTGTCCTTTGCCTGCATGTATGGTACTCAACATTTGTATCAGATCCTACTACCATAGTGTTGTAGAATAGCTAGCACCCCTTCAGCACTCTACCAGATGGCCTGGCTCATAGCCTTAAATAGTCTACGATTAAAGACTTCAACAGTTGATTAATACGTTGATACTAAGCTGATTAGTATTCCACCTGATCTTACTTCGTTTGGCTATACAATATTTGACCCTCCTCTATTCCTTGTAAGTTGTCTTGTTAATTGTTTTGTAACTTATTGTTTTATGTTTTTATATGCATCCGTTAGCACCAGATACTGGTGCTGAATAAATATATTAAGCACTCATTCTTCTCTGCGTATCGTTCACCTTGATGACACAACACATAGATAGATAGGTAAATAGCTTCAGCACTCTTTGAAGTTTAGTATTTGTTCTACTCCTCTCTAAGTAATGACAAAATCCTTGTACCAGGATCCCAACACTGCCTTGTTTCACTAATGAGAGAAGGTTAGTAAATACTGTGTAAGAGTGGCTCCAGAGACAGAGCAGTTTTTGTCTTTGGTCTGTATATATACATATGGGCACCCCAGATTAAACCAACCATGTGTTACATTCTACCACTGTAGGGAGGTTCATTAACACCAATTTTACTGTATAATAAGAAAAGAACGTAATTATAGTCCCTTCAAACTAATTATACTAAATGGCACTCTCGTGCCTACAACCCTAACCATCACAGCTAGGACCTGCTATACCACTGACATTGTAGAAAACCACACACATTCCTTCTGTATTCCATCAGTTAGAAATAAATTTCACTCAAACTGTTTCTTCTCATGGGGATGTTTTCCCCGATCAATACAATCATAACCTGTTCAAGTCTAGGGTAAACTGTTATCTTCTCCTATCCATATAAACTCTCTCTTAGTATAACCCTCTACCTTGAGTGGACCACGGGCCTTGTACAGGGGGAACCTCACTGTAAAATAAAAGTAAACAGTCATAAGGGGAAACTGCCTTTTTAATGGATAAAATAAAGAAAACGATGTAAAAATATTTATTGTCATCATTTATGACACCAATTCAGGGAAATTTCTTAACAAGAATGGACATAGAATGAGTTTAACTAGAAGCAGCAGCTTAACTGCCTCACAAGATAAGCACCAGTTTGTCTTGTCAATCTTTAATTCATGAGGGTGTCATTAAGGACAAGAACGGGGAGGAAACAAACCCAGAGTGACCATCAAATAGCCACTTGGAACTTAAGTATTCATAACATTATGTCCAAAGATAAAGACTGTAATAGGATCATTATGAAAACGGTTCTTTCAAACTCTGATTAGAACCAGGGCAATTACCAGCTTTGTTTTGCCAATGAATACACTGTAATCAGTTTTCCCAAGCCAGACCTTAAATGGCAAATCTAACATAATATATCTGTTTCGATAGTTAAAGAATATATTCAAACAGCATGATCAAGTAATTACATTCGGACTATTGTCCTCATTTTTGTTGTTGTTATCACACTGTTTTTGTCATTGTGCCCTTTGGCCTTCATCATATATTGACCCAGGTAATCTACAAGAAATTCTGAAATTAAATCTTTATTTAGTGTATGGGGGTAGACTGCTCTCGTTCTACTGCCCATGTCTTCTTTATATTGTTTTTTTTTCTTACTTAGTTTCAAATAATATGAATTGCATTTACTGGCCTGTGCATTCAAGAATCATAATAAAGAAAATGTACCCTCCCATAAGAGCTGAACTTGCCTCCACTTTTTAGGCGAAACAACTATCTATTATTTTAAACTGCTCTAAACCACAGAGATCTTCAGAGCCCTGTACACTTCAATTGACCTTTTAAGGAATGCACTTCTACTTGTAGGCCTGTATTTGCTTACTTTACTTTCATATTATAAGAAATTTATGCTACTTGAGCATGTATCATCTGCCTTTCTGAGAAAAAACAAATGCTGTGTTAGGCTCTTGCTTAAACTTTTGGATTCAAAAATATTTTTAGACCATTTCGATTTGTAGGAAAATAAATGCATTTGGTTTTTATTCGGAAACAATCAAAATGTTTCCCTCCAAATTCTGAGAAGCAAATCTGGAGCCTATCTTGGTGAATAAAAGCAGAAGCAGAATTGAATTCAAGGAGTCAATGAACAGCTTCTGCATGAACCCAGGTTGGCCTAGTCAAGGAAAAAACAACACAAAAGAAATTTGGTGACCACCAGACAAGAATTTGAAAGGAACATCAAAGTAACTCCCTCATCAAAGGAAAATTCTTTGGTTGGTCTGATTGTTCAGTTCTTCACTGTTACCATGGACTTCAAACATTATATTATACTTTGAAAATTATTCAGAGAAATACTTTTTCCCTTTTTTTTCATTCATTTTTATGTTGTTTACCTTTTCTGGGAACCTTATCCAGCATAGTAATTTTTATTGGAAAAGAGGAGGCATATTTTATTTGCAGTAATTATTTGTACATACATGTTATTGGCCATCATTTGGTACACAAAGAACTTAATTTGTGTAATTCTTTCATTTTTTTGTGTGCTAATAAATTTATCATCTGTATATTTTAAACTCAGCTTGTGTCATCTCTCTTTGTTGTGTGCCCTTGGCCTTATAAATTAAACATTACCTCAAACATTTGTTTGAACTAGATTTTTTTCATAGTTTTTTTTTACCAAATAAAAAATCTCTTTAATATACAAAGCATAAATAATATATGGGCAGCATATCTTCATTCAAACATGTTTCATTGAATAATATAGACATATTGTGTCTACTTATTTTTATATTGGTCCTTTCCACTTCACTAATTAGTTTCTTGATGTTAAGATGTAATTCATCAAAGAAGGTTCTATTACTATTATCAAGGATTTTTTTTTTAACTGAATATGTTGATTTTTATATCTGTGTATCTATAGTAATTGAAACCTTTTTTATTTTGCAAACTTGGTCAGCATGTGGCCATGTTCATAGTTGATATTGAATGCTACCTTTTTCTTCTTATTAAGGCTTTCATTATTTTTAGCTGTTTTTTTACATGTGGATTTTTAATAAAAATCATCTGAATAAAAGGAAAAGAAGGCATTTTTATGACTCCTAAAGCAACAGAAGTATGATTCTACACAAGGATATGCTAAAAATACCATGGACCAAACATGTGTGCAATAACAAAGTTTTAGAGAAAGCAGAAAGAAAAAGCACACTTATATTTAACATCAAGAAGAGAATTTAAATCTCTAGGGCACTAGTTCTTGCAGATCCCAGCTCGAATCTCCTGTCCACTGTCCTAACGGATACTTATAGGTGGTTCATTATATTCACTTATGTGTGAATCCCCTTGAGAAAGGTATGAATCCATCTTTTTCTCCCCAACTATAGGTTAATTAGTAGGACTTGTATCAATAAATGATTATTATCCCTCCTCTCCAAATTCATACGACCCAGAAATATTTTCTGACTTTACTGTAGTTGAATGAAATCGGGATCATCAAATCAATGCAAATGATTGTTTCCTTAGCTGCATAGTATATGCTTTGCTACATATAGTTTTGAATTTAGAGTTTTCCATCTCCTAGACCAGTTGCCATCCAAGGCTATAGAACCTAGTCAGTCCTACTGTTTACGCATAAGTAGTGGTGAGAAGAGTTGGAGTCTTACCTTTCAACAAGTGTATTAGTACATAATTGAATGTAATGAACTTGACTGGAATTTGAACATAACTCTTTGATCCCTCAATCTGAGCCACATTCCATTACTCTACTGTGCCTCCTCTGACTTTAAATAACCTGCAAAAATCAAATCAATCAGTCAAAACCCATTTCCTGTTCTGCCATCCTTTACTCTCCTGCCTTCAGTATGTCATGTGAGTGTCAAATTCTCTAAGCTTTCTTTCCTCATTAGGAGCACCTAGAAATTTCAAGTATCTCTTTCTGATGCTAAGTACAAGTATGCTTTTTGTATTTATTTTACTTAAAACTTCCTTGTCACTCACATTTTTCATCCATGGTATTCTCAGCATCCTTTTTAGAACCACATCTCTGTTGCCTCACATATCTTCTTCATCTTTGGCATTCACTTCCATCTTGGAGGATTGATATTATATTACATTACAATTCAGGACTTTATTTTTGTTTCTCATGAAATTTTTGTCTTTCTTATTATTTTATTTAATTTTTGGTAGGCATTTTTTTCTATCCCAATGTACCTTAGCTCTTTAGTGTATGCCACATCCTTCATTGTCTGTTATAACAGTTCCCAGATAGTTAAATTACTGCATTTGTGTCCCAGAAATATCAACTATCTCTTTCTGATTTTAAGTACAAGTGTATTTTACTTAAAACCTCCTCGTTGCTCACATGTTCCATCCATGATATTCTCTTCATCCTTCGCATTTGTCAAAGAATTTTACTCTGCCAAGACATTTCTAGCAGTTCTAAAAAGCAGAAAGCATTAATGTCTGAGTTATACAAACATTATTGAAAGTATTGTAGAATACCTATGTATGATAATGGGTATGTTCCCATTCACATAAATACAGTAGTAAATACTGTATGTTGGTCTGCAGTTGAAGATTCATTGTGGAATTCACTTGACTCACTTCTAGAAGTTGACTACTGCTTCTACTTGTCACTGGCAAATCTTATATGTGTTGTTCTTGTCCTAAGTATTATCATTCATTACCAATTTTCGTTTGATTATTCTATTTAGTAACCTTCACTAGGTTACAGCAGAAAGACAGTTTAATAGGCATTGGTTTCATTTGTCCAAATTTTCATTGTTAAATGGACTGTTTAGATGGACCTATCAGATAGATTCAGTTGCCATTAAGAAGCATGGTGTTACTGAGTGCTAGAGAATATGAAAAAAATATGCTATTAAGGAAAGAGGAGAATAAAAGAACAAGAATTATGAAGACTGCCAAAAAGTTAAGATGGTTAAATCATTATGGACATGAAAGAAAGAACCAGTAAACCATATCCTCAATAAGAAACAAGGGATAAACCCCTACTCCTGTTCAATAAACATGGAAAGAGTACTGATCAGTCAATAGGCAAACCTATCTACTCCTATTTCTCCTGGTTAGAAATAAAATGAAAAAGTCAATGAAATATTTGTGTGTGTGTATTTAGTGAGTGGATTAACCATTTGCCACTTCCTACTCCATGATTATGTATTGTCCATGACAGATATTGATGTATATTATAGGGAAAACATAAATTAGGAAGCCATAGTAACCGGAATGATCCTGTATCCAGTTTTGTAACCGTGGAGAGTTGTCAATGGTATGTAATTGCTTAACAATGGTCAGTCCCTAAAAGGAGATCATTTTTATGCATGAAATCACCCTTCACACATAGAATTAAGATCAAATAACAGGTCATTATTGTTTCCTTGAAAATGGTTGCTTGTAAAGCTTGTTTATTAAATTTGTAGCAGCCTATAAATTGTCTCTATTCAAGTACATACATGCAAATACACACACACACACACACACACACACACACACATATATATATATATATATATATTTTGAACAATAAGAAAATAAAAAAATTTAAAAAATTAATTATGCATATATATATATATATATATATATAAGAGCCAAAAGAGAGAAAAAATAAGAAAAATGAATAGTGAGAGTGTAATGAGGCAAGAAAATTGTGAAAAGAAATAACCATGACACTTCCTGTAAACCATTGCATACTAGTGACATTCCAGCCTTGCTTGGGGTGAAATGATTAAAACAGAAAAGGAAAAACTGCTAAGCGCTAAATGAGATAGGAAGTTGTGGAGATCCATGACCGCTTATGCCGTGAATGTAAATAGCACATAGAAGAAGAAGAAGAAGTCATTGGGTTGTGTAACTAATGAGAAATACAAAATTACTTTCTATTTTCACTTAACAAATTGTCATCCATGACATCCACAGAATTTTTTTAAATAGAGAAAACAAAATAAAGACCATTCTTATTTTTATGGAAACACTTGTGGTTATAAAAGCCTCCCTTTCTTAAAGTTATGGCTTCATTTTTTTATAATATGCAAAACTGATTTCCCTTTTTTTTTCACACAAATACTCCTTATTTTTTTAATCAATTCACCCCAAGCAAGGCAATAAAGATACTAAGATGCAAGGGAGCTACTGGAAGTGAAAGAGAATGAAAAGACTTTGGAAGTAACCAGAGAATCAATCCTATACAGAAAAAAAGGGATAAACCTTTAGTCCTTTTCAAAAACTAGAGAGGAGTATGAACCGAACAATAAGCAAAACTATCTACCATATATACTCAAGTATAGTGTGAGATTTTATGATCAGATTTTTACACAAAAAATAGGAGTTTGCAATATACACAGGTAATTTTTTTTTGAAGTGGTTAAAAATCATGCATTTTGAGTGACCAGTTGCACTATACACAGGTAATTTTTTTCTGGAGAAGTTTAAATTCATGCCAAAATATTCAGGGGTCACACTATATATGAAATCAGTTTATATATGAATATATACGGTATTTCTAGTGAGGAAAAATAAATAAATAGTAAATAAAATTTCAGAGTTTAGGTGGCAATTTTAGGAGTATAAAGTTGAAGTAGACTTAAAAGGAACCAGAAACCCAATCCTCAACAGGAAACAAGGGATAAACCTCTACTCCTGTTCAAAAGACTGGGGAAGAGTGTGACCGGAATGATAGGTGAATCTAATTACACCTTACATTTGTATAGGCATACATTTTTCTAAAATACATCTTTTTTTAAGAACATGAAAAACCTTCAGAACTCAAGGTAGAGGAGCCACTCAAAGTAGAGGGTTACAGTCAAAATGATAATGATGAATGAGCTATATGATATGGTGGTTTTCTAAGTATAGCTTAGATGTGGCACAGGGCTGAAAGTATGGAGCACCCAGTGGGGATTGAAATCACCTCTTAGTTGTACCAAAGCGAAAACTATGATCTGGAATTGGAATGAAAGTAGCAATAGCACCTTCCTGAATGATCTAGTAAGACATGCTTGCTAACTATTACACCACATTGAAGTTCCCTAAACTAAGTATAGCTTAGAATATGGCACAAGACCAAAAATATGGGCCACCCAGTGAGGATTGAACTTACTATTTCAATCATAATTGATCTATTGAGACCAGCTTGCTAACCATTAAGCCAAGTCAAAGTGCCCTAAATGATTTTCTAAGCTTAGATGTAGCACAAGGCTAAAAGTATGGGGCACCCATTGAGGATCAAACTCACTATTCAGTCATAATTGACAGGCTTTATACCCATTATACCACGTCGAAGTATCCTGATGAGGCAAATGATATGAATGAAAAAGAAAATGGTAAGAAGTGAAGATCATCTCAAGTTTGATTCCTGCTTAACTATGAGTTTTGGAATTTGTGCAGCAGGGCATCCAAATAGGAACTGTAATTAATTTCTTCTTCTTCTTCTTCATCACGTGATGTGTCCTTTCACAATGTAGGCATTCATGGCTCACCACAACTTCCTGTTCTTTGTAGCTCTTAATAAATTTCCTCTTGTTATTTCTTCTAAACCTTGTTCCACCATTCATTTACTCAAGCTCACTAAGTTGGTTATGCATTGTTTTCTTCTGTCCCACTTGCCTTCAATCTGTCCTGTGAGTACTAGATTTTCCAAGCCCCTTTCCTCATTCTGTGCCCTAGAATTGCCTCTTCCTGATGTTAAGTATAAGTTTCCTTTTTGTTTCCATTTTCACTAAAACTTTGTTGTTGCATATATGTTCAGTCCATGGTATCCTCAGCATCCTTCTGTAGAATCAAATTTCTGTTCACATATAGTTTTATGGTATGCTATATTTATGGATAAAAGTGATCACTATCAGGGATAGAGTGTGTGTAAACATAAAAGTGGACACATGTCAACACTGAATGGTGACAGAACATTTGAACAAAATCTTCGGGCATTGAAGCATAAAACATATTGTTTCCACTTGGTGTAGATCTCAGTGTCCATATATATATATATATATATATATATATATATATATATATAACTACACATATATGCGACGATATATGCACATGAACAAATGGTGCTGGGAATTTTAAAATTTCTTTTTAATATCTAGCCAGGTTCATTTACAGTCTTTTTTTTTTCTTACCATCATCTTTGTTAGTAGGTATCCCACACTGATATAATAGAAGATCTGCCAGGAATGATGAAATGTTTCATGAGGCAGGGCACAAATTTACTGTAGATGACCTTGTGATCAAGGCTCTCTTAGACATTTACATTGTAGTGAATTGTTTTCTCCTTTGATCAGAGTAACATTTTTCATGACAAGATTGTAGTCAGTCTCATTAGCCCATCGCTTTTAATAATTATCACAAAAAATATATAGTACAAACTTCAAGGAATCTAAATAAAATATATGAACACAAAATAGACATTTTAAAAAACAATATGTCAAATACATTGGTTGCCTACCATAACAAGATTGACCACAATTTTGACATAAAAATGCTACTCTGATCAAAGAAGAAAACAATTCACTATGACATAAATGTCTAGAGAGTGTCTTAATCACAAGGTCATCTCCAGTAATGCACTTCCAGACATCCCTGAAGTTTTCTTTTTGTGGCAGACTTGTTGGACACCTTTCAGTATGTGGATGGTTGTGGGTAGCGATTGGCATCATCAAGTGAAGAGCATATGTGATAATGAAAAGTTGGGATGATCAGATGAATGACAACCCACTTAAAAGAATTCTAACTGAGACCAGTACCTGAATGAAGAAGGGCAAATCTGTACAAAGGTAAATGGTGTAGAGATGGTAATGAATTTATCAGAGTGCCTTGATGCAAGTTCTTTAGAGACTGGAATTACAATGGAATCTGGTGGGTCCATTGTTGAAAATGCATATTGGTTGAAGCCAGAGTCAGGCACACAATATATTAACCTCACAGAATTGGATGCGGTTATCAGAGGAATCAACTTAGCCATACAATGGGAGGTGAAGACCATACACCTAAAAATAGACTTGCTATGTGTGTATAAACAGCTTATGGACACACTGACTAGCAGAGCTTGGGTGAGCACCAAGGCTGTGGGTGAAATGTTGATCAGAAGAAGGCTGCAAATCTTCTTGGAACTGATCATGAATTTTGCTTTTTTGGTCAATGTTACCCTTGTCAGGTCAAACCAAAACAAGGAGGAAGTGATTACTAGAGTCCCATGGAGGTGGCTGGAAATGAAAAATGAAGCTGAACCTGTGCTACAGGTATGTGCTGCAACCAGCAGTGGGATGGAGTTAAGGCAGATTAAGAAAATATACCTGCACTGCAGACATCCTGGTGTTAGATGAACAACCTACTTCATTAGGAAGATCAAAAGAGGTTGTCAGATCAGCTTTTAGGTCATTTGGAATGTCAATCAATTGATCCAGCACCATTCCAATGACAGAGTGGGAAACTGGGGACAGCATGTCATTTGGCAAACCTTAGCACAAGAAGATTCTGCTGCTGTAACCCAGCATCTCATGACAATCTTTCTTGAAAGAGGCCCACCCGAAGAGATCCTGACAGACAACAGGACAGCATTCAACAGCAAGAATTTCAGGATATTTGCTAAAGATTGGGTGATCCACCTGCAATTTTGATGTGTCATCTGTAAACAGCATTGCTGAACATTCACACAGGAAGCAATGCTCTGTCCAGGAAGTGGGGTACTGCTACATTACACTAAAGGTGAGACTGCTTCAGCCAATGCATTGTACTCCTATGAAATTTGGGTGAAAGGTATTGATAACATCATGTTACTGGAGGATGATCCTAGACAAGATAAATATAGAAAAGGAACAGTGACCAGAATCTTGAGTTGCCAGGCAGTCTACATATACTACACCCTGTGAGAGATCTTCACCATCTCCCTCAAATAGTGGGTAACACTGTGGAGGTTGTGGTCACAAGATCAATCAATGATGGAATGTGACTACTGATGGTGGATGACAACTGTTCGACTGATGATGACTCTGATCAATCGAGCAGAGGTGATGGTGAGGAGGATCTACAGGCTGTAGCAGAAACTGTTGAAGCAGTGAGTGAGCCTGCTGTACCAACACTTCAGAGCAGCAGCAGACACATGAGGCCTCCCCCAGCTGCTATCAATGTGATCATGAGATCAGTGGGGAATGTAATGGGCATTCCTTATCTCCCCAAAAAAAGAGGCACAAAATTGCCTGTGTCATACATGGTCATATAAATTACTTTATGCCATAAGACTAATTAAATGCCTCTAGGTGGGTGTGAAAAAATCTGCATAACTGACTGAGGGTCACATAAAAGCCTGCAGATTTTTAATTTGGCAGGATTACGGAGAGCAAGGAATATGTTTGAACGAACCAGCTGTGAGGTTCAAGGATAAAGATGAGACAGGGAAGAATGTAAGGTAGATTAAAACGGATATATTGCTATATCATTTCACCCCAAGTAAGGCGGGAATGCCATTAGTATGCAGGGGTTTACAAGAAATTAAAATGAAAGAAAAGACTGAGAAAAGAGAGAACTGAGGACAAAAGATGAACAGCATTCAAAAAAACAGTAGATGGTAATTGATATTGCATTTAAATTTTTGAAGATTCTAGTTATCAGGGAAGCAAGTAAGCAGAATTGTGTTCCATAGATAGGAAGTGTGAGAAAAGAAACTGTTGGAGTAGAGGTGGTGGTTATATGTAGTAATTTCAACAGTAAACAGTGAGACCTAGATGCCAGTCCAGTACCACATTTAAATTCATGTATTTGGGGCTTCAGAGAAAAAAGTTTGTCAGAGCAGCTGCCATGAAAATATATGTAGAAATGTCAGTTCACTCTTTTCTAAGCCTTCTGTTGCCTGTTCCACTATCCATTCAAGCAACCTTATCATCTAAGTGGCTTCCCCTAACACTCTTACCCTGTGAGTGTCAAATTTTCCAAGCCCTCCTTCCTCTTTCATTTTAGCTTTCTCTTTCTGATTCTGAGTAGAAGTATTCTTTCTGTTGCCATTTTCATTAAAATTTCATCATTGCTTATTCACTCTGTCCGTGGTATTCTCAATATCCTTCTGTAGAACTACATTTCTGATGCCTCCAGTTTTCTCCTAATCTGTGAATCGATTGTCCAACATTCACTGCCATATAAGGATATTACATAACAACCCAGAGTTCTTTTCTTTGTTTCTAATGAAATTACTCCATTTCTCAGTATCTTTCACTAGTCCAATGCATGTTCGGATCTTGTTGTAAAGACTTAATATTTTATTATATTATATATAAATAAATAATTAAATAAATATTATAAAGTAAGTCTTCTTGTTTAGGTATACTGGTAGCCAAATTCCAAAACTCATAGTTAAGCTGAAATCAAACTAGAGGTGAAAAAGTCCTTCCTCCACCAAAAATAAACATGGGAAAATTTTGATTATGACATATGTTTCAATTTAGACATCATTAAATGGATGTAGTGCTATCAATTATTTTTTCCTTACCCAGGGACATTACTTGAGCTGATAACACTGAGATTCTCCTTCATGCAGTGTCCCTTCAGGACGTTGGTGATTATGGCTCTCCACAATTTCCATTTTTTGTAGCTCTTAGTAAATTTTATCTTTTTGCCATCTTTTCTAAATTTTGTTCTGTCATCCATTTACTCAGTCTCATTAGGTAGATTCTGCACTGTTTTCTTCTTGCCTTCAATATCTCCTGTGAGTATCAAATTTTCCAAGCCCTCTTTCCTCATTGTGCCATAGAAATTTAAATTGTTTCTTTCTGATGTTAAGTATAAGTGTCCTTTTTGTTTCTATTTTCTCCAAACATAATCTATCCAGCATTTACTGCATATAAGAAATTAGGAGCACAGCACAGTGTAGAAGTTCAGCATTTTTTTCATTGTTTCTAATGACATTTTCCTATCCCTTAATACTCTGCTTAGTTTATGAAAGGCATGAGGAGATTGTCCAGCATTCACTGCCATATAGGAGATTAGATGTTGTATAGCAGTTCAGCACTCTTTTCTTTGTTTCTAATGACATTTTCCTATCTCTTAATACTTTGCTTAGTTTATGAAAGGCATAAGGAGGTTGTCCAGCATTCACTGCCATATAGGAGATTAGATATTACATAGCAGTTCAGCACTCTTTTCTTTGTTTCTAATGACATTTTCCCAATCTCTTAATACTTTGCTTAGTTTATGAAAGGCATAAGGAGATTGTCCAGCATTCACTGCCATATAGAAGATTAGATATTGTATAGCAGTTCAGCACTCTTTTCTTTGTTTCTGATGACATTTTCCTATCTCTTAATACTTTGCTTAGTTTATGAAAGGCATGAGGAGATTGGGCAGCATTCACTGCCATATAAGAGATTAGATATTATGTAATAGGTTATCATTCTTTTCTCTGTTTCTATTAACATTTTCCTGAAAATAGTAAACTTCCAACACTATCTTCCTGGCATTGCCATGAGTGGTATTTTGAAAAATTTTGTTCGATGTGTGTAATAAATGAGATTCAAGCAACACAAAGAGACTTTGTCATTGTAATAGGAAAGCCAGGTAAATAAATTTCTGTTGCCTTCTGTTGATACTCAGTACACAGAAATTAAACTTAATTCTCAGGAACAAACTTTTTTTTTATCAAAGAATATTTGTTAATGCATTTTCATTAATAGTATTTCAGGAAAGCTTCAATTCAATGCCGGCTTCAATCTAGCAATCTGTTGTCGTTAATGTTGTTAGAAATTTATTGGGTTCCTACCAGTTCAAAATATATATAGGAATTTCTAAAGAATTGACTTTAACCTGGCATTTTTATTACTTCAAACATTATTATAGTGGATACTTGCATTTGAAATAAATGCCTGATTTTGATTTAAATGACATTTTCCTGTCTCTTTTCTCTTAAGAGAGAAAATAGAGCCTTGTTGAACAGTGTCACTCTTTGTAGCCAAGTAGTAAAATACACCAGATCAAATGATGGTTTCTCCTACAAAGGGGGATGCAGATTTTATCCCTTCTGGAGAGCACATTTTCTTTATTAAGATTTCTCAAATATGCAGGCCAGTAGACATATTTCACACTGTTTAAATAATAATGTTTATGTGGCCCAAATTCAAAAACAACCTAAGAGACATATACTCCAAGGAAATAATACAACATGAATCAGAAAAGAAAGCCAATGAAAGAATTGAAATAATAAAGAAAAAAAAAAATAGAAAATCTATCACTCAAACACAAACCCCCTCCTCCAAAAAATACAAAATCTCCTAGAAAACAAGAGTCATAGTGATCTCCTATTCATCCACCAAAAACCATTAAAGATAGACTTAAGAACTTATCTCCCCAAAAAAAACAGAACTAACCAAACAAAATCCAGAAATTCACAGTGACCAAATCCTGACGCACAATCGATTTGACAAAGTTGAAGAATTGGAGGTGGAAAGCCAGAGCCCACAAACAGCCAGAATCTTCAAACTCAAATCACAACTAAGCTAAAGCCTGAAAACATTAGTAATCATGTGGAATTTCCATGGAATAAAGGCAAACATAAATGAAATGCTTCTGCTAATAATAGACCTGTCACCGGCAGTTGTTTGCCTTCAAGAAACATTCCTTATGCAAAATGACAAACTGAATATAAAAGGATACCATCAATACAACTACACACATGGTTTTCAGTGTCAGGTAGTACATTCATTCTAGTTAGGTATGATGTACCTCAAAGTAAAATAAATTTAACAACTTTACAGGCAACTGCTGTTAAAGTAACCTTACAGACCAATAAATATCTGCTCAGTATATATCCCACCAAATGAACTAGAAATTCATGAAATCATAAGGCAACTCTCTGCACCTTTTATAATACTAGGGAACCTTAACTGTTACAGCACCATATGGGATTGTAAAGATACAAACCAATAAGGAAGAACCCTAGAAACAATGATTAATAACAATGATTTATGCATTTATAATGATAAAACATCAACTTACATAAATCCATTATTTGGGACCTTACTCGGCAATAGACTTATCCCTATGTGATCCATTAATTTACATGGATTTCTCTTGGAAGGAAAACTAGCAGACACATGTGATAGTGATCACTTGCCAATCATCCTACAAAACTCAGAATATAATGACAAAAATCCTCTCTGTTGGAAATCAGCTGGAGTAAACTGGGAAGAATTTAAAATCCAACATTCTGAAAAACTAGCTGAAGGAAAAACTATGAAGAACTTAAAAGATTTCACAGAAATCCTCAATCTATAGCTAAAAAATGCATTCCAAAAAATTCATTACCAAAAAAATACAACAGACTTTGGTTCAATGATAAATGTAAAAAAAACATCAGGCTAAGAAGAGCGGTTCTGAGAGAATTCAACAAACAACCTACAACCTCTAATTTGCTGCAATTTAAGCAACTCCAAGCAAAAGCATGAAAAATAATTAAAGAAACCAAAAAAGAATTCTGGAAGAACAATGTCAATAGACTCAATTCTGCTACAAAAACAAAATCTGTCTGGAATACAATAAAGAAAATAGCAGGCAAATACCAAACAAACACTTTAAAACACCTCTTCTTAAATAACTCTAAAATAACCATCAAAAAAGATATCATTAATCCACTAGCCAAAACAATCTCTAAAAATTCATCTGCCAAGAATGGTAGCCAACAATTTCTAAAGCTTAAATGAAAAGTAGAAAAACAAAAACTAAACTTTAAATCAAATAATGTTCCATTCACTCTAGAGGAACTAAATGAATCTCTAAAGAAAGACCACATTACAGCTGTGGGCCCAGATAATATCCACTACAAATTCATAAAGCAGTTACTCAATAAATCATTACAACCGTTATTAAAGTACAAGTTCCTAGGCATCATCTTTAACAAAAAATTAACATTCATTCCCCACCTAAAATAATTAAAACTAAAATGTAGCAAAGCTCTCTGACTTCTACATGTATTGACCCATACTGAATGTGGAGCAGATCGACAAACACTAATTAAATTATATAGATCACTACTACTCAAAACTGGATTATGCTAGTTTCATATACAGGGCAGCCAGAAAATCATACCCCAAAATACTTGATGTAATCTATCACTAAGGCCTCAGACTAGTACTTGGAGCTTTTAGAACATCCCCAGTGGAGAGCTTATACACAAAAGCTAATGAAGCACCACCACATTTACTGGCACTACAGTATTATGTCAAAATAAAATCATGCCCAACTAATCCAGCTTACAGCAGTACCTAATTATCTAGTCATCTATTCCAACAAAAAGACAATACCATACAACCCTGTAGACTCATGATGAAATCTATTGCTGAAGATTTGGGGGTCACACTTTCAAAAATACCAGAAATGACTGCAGCCAATATTCCACCATGGATAATCAAACAACCCAAAGTCTTTTTTAGAATGAAATAAACTCCCTAAACAAAAACCCCACCCATTCATATTCCATGACACATTTCAGAGCATAGTGGAAAACTACCCTAACCATATACTCATCTATACAGACATCAAAGTGTGAGGACAAGATAGGATGTGCAGCAGTGAGCCAAAATATTACAAAAAAAAGCACCTCTCAAAGATAAGGTCTATTTTCATTGTGGAGGCTTATGCAATACAGCTAGCACTCAACATCAACACAGAGAGCAAACAAAAAAATTTATTAATTTTTTCTAATTTAGAAAGAAAAAAAAATACAACAACACACTTTTGGGGGGACATTTTTGTCGATTAATATTGATTAGACCATCCTCTCATCATGACATTTGTCAGAAACCCTAACACATTAAATGTTTATCATTGTAGAAAGACCAGGTTCTGTTCATAATATAAATACAGTGTTTGATTGATCCCTGACTTCTTAAAGTGTTATCTGATCTTTGTTTTTATTTACAAATGTCAAGTTTAAAGCTTTCTGAATCCATAGTTGTACATGTATGTATGTATACACACACACACACACACACACACACACACACACATATATATAATATATACGATTTGTTGAATATGACAGACAAGAAACATTTGATGAGTTATTTTTATTTATTACACCATTTTTTATTTTTACAACATTCTTATATTTTTGCTTTTAGTGGAAGTAAGGGAGTGCAGATATATATATATATATATATATATATACACACACACATATTTTAACTAATGTGTGTGTGTGTGTGTATATATATATATATATATATATATATATATATATATAGTCACCTACAAAATTATTAGAATGACAAGGCCAATTCCTTTGTTTTTGTTGTTCACTGAAAACATTTGTGTTTGAGATCAAAAGATGAATGAGACAAGAGTTCAGAATTCTCAGTTTTGAACAACAAAAGCAAAGGAATTGGCTTTGCAATTCCAATACTTTTAGAGGGGACTCTGTGTGTGTGTGTGTGTGTGTGTACTGGAGTTTGTTTACATTTGTAAAAACTAATATGCTGGAATTTTCCTTTCCTGCTGCAAAACAGGTCTGTATGTATATATATATATATATATATATATATATATTATATATATGAACAAGTTTTAAATTCAACAGGCAAGGTCTGCTTGTTTAAAATTTTATCATATATTAATTTATTTCAAAATAAAGATCAGAATTGATTGTGGATAAATTGTCCAAAATTCATGTTTTTACTCAAGTACTTTCAGCTGAAAAAGTATAAAATTTGGATTTATAATTTTGATCTAGATATGCAACTACATATTTGAAAATTGCAAAAATGCAATAATTTTTAAACAGACCTTGTCAATTGAATTTAATAAAATTTTCTAATATATATATGTGTTTATATATATATATATATATATATATATATATATATATATATAATGTTTATGTGTATGCGTATGTAACTGTGAAATCTGAAGGTGTCTTGAAATTGCAAAAGATCCCTCCCAAAACATAAGCAAAATATAAAGACAAAATTTCATAGAAATGAAGAAACCTGAACTGCTGTGTAATATCAATCCTTCTAAATCGCAATGAAAGCTACAATTTCTTCATGGAGGAATAAGTGGCAAGGCAACAGAGATGTTCTAAAGAAGGATACTGTTAATTGTTTAGCTGACATAATTTTTGGAAGTGACAACATTCAAGAAATTCTAAGAAAGTATATGCCAAAATCCAATTTTATTGGCAATGCCATTGATAAAAACATAAACAAATTATATAGCCAAAACATATATTTCAAAAGTTTTTGATTTCAATTTAAAATTCTGAGTGTTCCCTCTTCTTCATGCACATATGTAGTTGCATTAATGTAAGCATTACTTTAATCTGATGAAGTCCTAAGGGACAAAACACCTCACTCGAAAACTTCCATAGATTTCCCTAAAATTGTTGCTATATAAAAATTTATATATAATTCTTGTATATATATATATATATATATATATATATATATATATATATATATATAATATTAAATTGAAGGTATGCTATGTTTATGGGTTAAAATTAGGTACCTCCATGCTAAAAAAAAAGCATCATGATGAAAAAGAGCCAAACTTGACGAAAACAAAAATTTTATCGTCTAAATGTTTGTTATTATTAAGAGGAAAGGTCAAAGTATTTTGGGGTATTCTTTTCCATTTTTAATCGTTCCTAGCACGTCCGAAATTTTCGTTAAAAATCTAGTTTTTTTGAGTCAGCAAAATTGACCATTTTTCCATTTAAAAAAAAACTGAAATCTGACTTTGAAATTTTTTAAAATATCAATTATCATTTTTTCAAAACTTATTTTAAGAAAATCAGAAATTATAATGTTTATTTAAAATATTTTGAACCAAACTTAACTTAGCTTTTGTGCCAAAAAAGATGTAATTTGAAAATAAAACAAAGCAGGTCATAAACTTTCGCGTCTCTTGACATGTGATGAATGATATATTTACGAATTCCATGGGGCTAATTTGTTCTACGGAAGGAGAAAAGTGAAATAATTTACATTTATGGGAACAAATTATTTACCCGTTATTTTTAACTAAAAACTTTCAGCGGTCTAATTTTTTTTTTTTGTACTTAGCTTTCACCTTTATGTTTATGATGCTTTATGGGAAATATATTATAAAAAGAAATTAAAATAAAACTGTTAAGAGTGACATTAAATTTCATATTTCTTAAGAAAGGTATCTAATTAATTTATATACCTTTCTTATGAAATTTTATCAGAATTGTACATAAAATACTATAATTTTATGTACATTTAATTCTACTGTTAATTTGCATTCATTTTATTATTAATTTTGATATTTCATTTATGGAAAAATTAACTGAGATTAATATAAAAAATAAGATCATATAAATTTCATAAGATGATACTGATACTTGTAGGTACCCTTCTCAGTTGAAATTGAAAAATCAGATTAACTTCTCCACACGTGTTTTTGCAAAAGTAAAGGCCTTAACAGCGGAGAACAATGCTTAACTCAAATAAGCAACTTAATTATATTCTGGTTGGTCTTCCGTATTTTATAATTACAGCTTGATTATAAGCACAAAATTACATTTCTTAATTACTGGGGATCTTCTGATTAGTCAAAATGATACAATTTACAATCTAAAAAAAGATCTATCTCATAAGGACACTTATGAAAGCCGATCTTGACTTTTAACTAATTTTATAATATTTTAACAACTTAAATGTAAAATCTATTATAATTAATGAAATAACAAATAATTGTATTAAAATTCATTTTCATCGAAAAAATTTTTTTGCTTTCAGAAAATATTGTCCATATTCATAAAAACAACTAAAAAGCAAATAAAAGCATTTGAACTTAAATAATATCTTTTGTTTTATTGAGTTTTGTATATTTACAATTCAGAGCTGATTTTCAGGTACTGCGTATCAATTAAAAAAAAAAAAAACATGATTTGCATTCCTCAAAGCCCTGTGCTTTTAATTATTGTAATCACTAAAACCGAGGAATTTCTAGCGTTTTCATAAAATTAGTTAGGGGGGTGTAATAAATATTTAAAAAAATATTTCTACCATGACTTTCATAAAAAAACATATTTATAATAATTTCGATCATTTGTGAATAGTTCTGAAAGTTTCATTAATATCCGATAATTATTTCTATTTTTTGCACGATTTTTCAAATTAATGTGTGTCATACCAAAAAACGTGCTAAAAATTGTCTATGTTATTTACTAGTTCCGCTGATACAAATAGAAAAAAGGTTTTTTAATCAAAATTTAGAATGTTCTAAAAGAAGGAAAATTTTTTAAAATAATTAAAAAGACTTTGGTCTTTCCTCTTAATAATAACATAAGCATTTAGACAATAAAATTTTGTTTTCGGCAAGGTTGGCATCTTTTTTCATCAAGCTATGCTCTTTTTTTTAGCGATTTCGTGGAGGTACCTAGTTAAAATGCTCAATATCAGAGATAGAGCATATGTAGATATAAAAGTGGACATTGAAGTCAATAAGTGAAACAGATTGTTGCCTCTGAGTGCTGACTTCAATGTTTGGGTATAAGAGCAAAATTGTCAAAATCAGGTAAAAAGCATATTTATCCATCCCACAAAATGCTTAATACCTAAAAAACACTAAACTAATTGAGTTTCTTTTCACCAGGTTTTCAGATAGGACATTTAGCCATCTTGACACCATTTTTCATAAGAATCCATGAAAAATCCTTTGTTATTCAGCTATAAAGAGAGCAGGTTAAAATCATTTTGTGTCAGACCCACTGTCTTCCCAACTGAGCAATGGTGAGAGGAAAAGGATCATTCAGGCCTTCAGTAATGGTACCAACATTCATAGTCTGGCTTCCATCTTCAAAGTCCATTCAAGAACCATCAAGAGAACCGTGAATAAGTTCAAAAAAGAGGAAACACTTGAGAGGAAAACTGAATCAGGTTACAACAGGAAGAGGGAGCATCATTTCAACTTAGAGCTAAAGAGATCAATTAGAAAAGATCCAACTCAGTCCATAAGACATTTGGCATGTGAGAGAGGAGTTTCAGCTATGCCAATCCAACGAGCAGTGAAAAAAGACTTGAAAATAAAATCATACATGAAATGTGTGAGGTACCTTGTTATTCCAGGACAGAAAGTTAGAAGGTTAGAGAGGGTGAAAAATCATCTTGAATAAGTTGGAAAATGATTCTAGAATAATATATATATATTTGAACTTAATTTCAATACTTTATGAGCTTCCGATCCTTAGCTAGGATTAATTAATTAAGAACATATCATTTTCATGATCATTTTCAATACTATACTTCTGTTAAGCTTGGAGAGTAATTATACATTTTTATTGCTCGAAATAGAGTCCAGTACCATTATAAAAACTTTGAAGAATTCCAGTAAGATATCTTTAATCATTTCTAAGATACAATGGTTCAGATCTTAATCTAACAATTGGACAATTTTGCTTTTAACCCCTATATATATATATATATATATATATATATATGTATATATATATATATATATATATATATATATATATATATATATATATATATATATATATATATGTATATATTAAAAAGAAAGAAAGAGAGGTGCCGCAAAAGTTTTTGGTTGTAATGTGGATTTTTAAAAAAAAAATATTATGCTTTATTTTCCCATTGGCAGTGAATTGACTGCCAATTCAAGAAAGACATTCGGCTTACTAACACAAAAACAGAGAATGTCTCATATCAAGAATATTTAACATTGAAAAACACAAAGAAAAAAATAATTATTTTTAATATGTGGAAATCACTGTCTGAGAACAGAAACACGTGTAGTAAAATTATGGAAAATAAAACATATTTTTTTTTAAAAACATCCACATTACAACCAAAAATGTTTGCAGCACCTCTCTTCTCTTCTTTTTAATATACACACTTTTCTCTCGTTGGAACCACTATAACCTCTTACTTTTTATATATATATATATATATATATATAGTTAAGTTGTTACATATATATATATTGCACTACTTTTGGTGTTGAACCCTCTTTTAAATTAATTATGTTTGAATTTATATTCTTTTTCATTCTTACATTTGTATATATATATATATATATATATATATATATATATATATATATATATATATATATATATATATACATTAAAGAAAAAGAGAAGCATAAATGTTCTTGGTTACAATGTGGATTTTATAACCAAAAAACGTTTGTAGCCTCTCACTTTTCTTTAAAATATGCACTTTTCTCTCATTGGCACAACTATAACCTCTCTGTTATATATATATATATATATATATATATATATATATATATATATATAAATATAAATAATTAAGAAAAAGTGATTATATCAACTTTGGAATTATCCATATGGATTACCTAACCCTTCATTAACTTATTTTATATATATATATATATATATATATATATATATATAAACAATACTCATGTTTCCATGACTAAAAGTTTCATATGGACACTTAGATATTGATTCTATTGTCTCACAATCCTCAGATAAGAGTGACAAAATACTCTGTATCTTGTCACTCTTATAGATTGCTTTACTTTTGTTTTTCTTTTTTTAATCAGTTCACCACCAAGCAAGGCAAGGCTAAGGTGCAAGTGGTTACTGGGAGTGAAAGAGAATGAAAAATACTTTAGAAGGAATGGGAAACACAATCCTAAACAGGAAACAAGGGATAAACCTCTACTCCTATTTACATTATTTGGACTATTGTCCTCATCTTTGTCGCCATATTTATAAATATGGTGACAAAGATGAGGACAATAGTCCAAATAATGTAAATAGTGTACATAATACCTCATCTCAGAAATATAGACAGATACCTCTACTCCTGTTCAAAAGACTGGGGCAGAGTGTGACTGATATTTTATATTGTCCCAGTTTTGTATATTTTTATATTTTACTCTGAGCGCTATCTTTAGCATTTTGCCTTTATTATACAAATATGAATATATATATCTCTATATCTATATATATATATATCTATATATATATATATATATATATATATATATATATATACACACACACAGAGGGAGAGACAAAGCTGTTATTATTGACCTGTATTATCAATGTCCATTCATCATGTCTTGCCAACACTCAAAGTTTCTTGGCCATAAATGTCCACTTGGCAGAGTTTTATGTTTATTTTGTTTGTTTAGGAAAATGGCATTGACTATTCTGAACTTACCTCAGGGTCACTTTGAAATGCAGCAATGGAGGTGTCTTGTTTGGAGGGAAAACCTGCGTCTGATTGAGATTTGAAATTGGATGGACAGAATCCAGCAACACTTGACCTCCTACAGGAGCCTTTGCCAATACCAGCCCAGGACAGATTATTCTGTAGATGGGTCTCTCTGATAAGCATAATATCACCTAATCAAAGATGTGTTGGCATGGACATCTGGATTTACAAATATTTGAGATATGAAACCTTTTTATTTTAGAAACTAAATTTAAAGACATTTTGGGCAGAGGTTATGATCCTCTTGTTTATACTAACAGTAATATCAGTCATTTCCTTATAAGGAAATATTCAGCATTCATTAACTGAGCAACCAGTACTAATTTTGGTTGGAATTTTTAAAATCTTTCTCTTATGTGGCATGTGGAACTAGAACAATCTACCCTGGTGGACGAAATAAAGGGTTTGATTGGAAATACACTCACCTGAAGAAGGCCAGAGCGTACAATGGCTGAAATGTTGTGAATATGGTAGTGAAGATGAGGATAACAGTCCAAATAATGTAAGTAATCATAATGCCTCATCTCAGAGATATAGACAGATATTGATTCAACTCTGTAGGCATAGCATGGCAAATCATAGCTGTAATGGTCTGAACTGGTGGAACTAAATTATGGAGCTCATTTGAATTTTAACCATGGAAATTGTGATAGGCTTATAACTTTCCTACAAGACCTTTTATTGCATCTCTTTTCAGAAGAGTTTTGAAAAGTATGATAAAAGGATTTACTTAGATTAGCATCTTCATCTTGGTTGTTATTGTCACAATGCTTTGGATATTGTACCCTTTGGCTTTGTTCAGTTATTTGTGAGAGTTGATAACTTTCAAACTGAACCCTCAATTCAATCAACAGGTGTAGAATTTTCTTGTAGTGTTTGTGAAGAAAGATTTTTATGAAATCTTAATTTATATAGATTGTAAAGTTTTTCTTTATGAAAAACAAAGGAATATGTTGTTATGACTTAATACTTGATACACTGTATTTTATTTATAATAAAAGTGCAGGTCAAGTGTTAGACACAAGGATACATGTGAATATTTAAAATATATTAAATTCTATTTGAAAGTGTATTAACTGAAGAGCATAACATTTCTAATAACTATAAATGACTGTTGTAACCTAGGAAAAGTTACTAAATGAGAAATAACCAAAAGAGAAGTGGGAAATAAAATGGTAATCTTTATAACATCAACAAAATACAATACTCGCCAGCGGCGTGAAGTAGGTAAACCACTGCTAATGGTGGACTACTTAGCATATTACCACCATTTACAATAGTGTCTAACAAATTTATGAGGATTATGACATACCCATTAGTGGTCATAGGTATGGTACATAACAATGACTAAAAGCTAAAACTTTGCAGATTAATAATTTTTAAATGCTGGATAAATTATATCTTTCTCTATAAATTGTAAGTTCATTAAATTTTAATTCACTCAATAGGAATATTGTATTTTTTTTTTAACCATTTCAAATGAAGCAAGTCAATAAAGCATGTAAGACACAATGGGTTACTGAGTCTGAAAGAATATGAGGAAAAGAAAAACATTATTAAGGAGAGAGGACAATAAAAGAACAGAAATTATGAACACAGAAGATAACTATTGACATTGCATTTAGATTTTTTGAAGATCAAGCTTTACTGGAAAACAAGAAGCCAGAAGAGAGTCCCACAAGCGAGAAGTGCAAGAGAAGAAACTATTAGCATAAAACTTACGGTTACATCTAATAATTATAATACTTAATAATTTTCAGTAAAAGAAGGTTTTTATTTTGTCTGAAACTAATTAATAGAATATTCTAATAATGTATCACTAATTTCTTTTTTGTGTTTCTTTCATCTTAATTTCAATTAGTTTTTACAACATTTAGTATTACTAGCAGTAATATTAATTAGAGTTTTATACTTAATTGATGAAACCTTGTCAACAATTATTAATTTTTGTCTTCTGATTCTTTCATCTTACTTTCAGTTACTTTTTATAACATTAGTAATATTAGTAGTAATATTAATTAAATTTTTATAATTAATAGATAGACTGAGTAGTACAGACTTAAACTTAGTGGAAACAGGCTGAAGCAATAATTGTGCTGTACCAAAAGAAAAAAATAAGATCAGTTGAACTATCACAAATGTCATTTCTCTCCTCAGGTTTTAAGGGTCAGGGCTGATGTCTCTCAGGAGAGAGACATTTGTTGCAGAGAATTGGGAATACTGGATAAACAGTTTGCACAACAAAAGACTGTACATCTTCCAACAAAACTCTGCATCATGACAAAAGGCTAAGACATGCAAAAAATGGATTTGTGACAATCTCCATGATAACTTCCTGTCTCATCAAATCCAAATCCACTGGACATATTGGGCAAAGTTGTGAGAGAGGTCAGTCAACAACCCCATAACATCATAAAATCCCTGAATTCCAACATAACTAAAACAATGTCCAAAATTAGTAAAAAAAATCAACTGATTCAGGCATGCCGATGCTTCTGACCCCATATCAAAGCCGTTATCGATGCTAACAGAGGATTCTTAAGCTTATTAGTGCCAATTTGTTTTTAAATAGCTTTTCTTCCATGAGCTTAGCACCTTTTTCTAAATGCAGATGTCCTCAAAAAACTGATGCATCCTCTATAATAAAAAAAACTGTTTTTGACATTCAATAACGCAACAAGGATTGATATATCATAAAATCAACCAATCCAATCCAATATCCTAATTTGTTTCTCCCATGAGTTAGACATCTTTTTCTAAATTCATGCAGATGTCCTCAAAAAGAATATAAAAAAATTAACATAAAATAATATATATATATATATATATATATATATATATATTTCAGAGTTTATGGATCTGAGGACAAGAAAAACATTATTAAGGTGATAAAATAATATAAGAATAGAATTTAAGAAGACAGAAGATAATGATTATTGCATTTAAATTTTTGAATTTGACTGGTAAGCAAGATGCCAGAAGAGAGTTTCACAAGTGGAAAGTGTGAGGGTAGAAACCTGTTTAA